>CCAG010013598.1:0-22426 GCA_001077435.1 Glossina morsitans morsitans | reverse complement strand
CACTTATATACAAGTTTGTAATTGCATTCATAGGCGTAGTATATAGGGACAAGTAACTGTGACAGATTGTATTATATTTTGTGGTCTGGCAATAAACATTTATTTAGTTTCACCTGAGCACACTTTTCATGCATAGGCACATACGCACACGTCTATTTGTGGTTACATTTATGCGCATTTTAAGTCCCTTATACATCCATATACACACATCTATTATATTATCCATGACTACGTTTTTAGCACTTCTTGCAGCTAAGCGATGAGTCCATTACTTAAGCAAACGATACATTTCAAGTTCTTTTTCTTTGTCTATTGTATTTCGTTAGTCGCAACACACATACATGCAACATATATGCACACAGGTATACATACACATGCTCGTTATACCTTTTAGGCAGACTCCTAAGCCTTTATGACAAACGCGTAATGTATATGTGTCTGTTGTCTTCCGAAAGCTACGTGTTCTTCATCATATTCCTTGACTCTTCAGTAGCAGATTGTGTTTGGCTTTTATGTGTGTTTGCCTCTTCTTTCTTCATACGTTGCTAAGCTTTTCTTTTTTTCTTCTACTACGATGTTGTGTTGAAATATTTTATTGCATTAACTAAGTCTGAGTCGTTATGCGGCACAAACGTGTACTTTATGCTTATGTGTACGTACATGAATTGCTCATAAGTTCAGTGGTTGTCAGTCGCACACACTCTCAGAAAGTATAATATATATGTCCAAGTGTGCACTGAACATAGGTGGTGATGTTTAAGGCGTAAATTTTATTTGCTATCGTATCAAAAGGAATTCATTTAAACGGAAAATAGAAATATAATTTTACTGTAATGGCGATATTAGTCTGTCCTTTTCCTCAAGTCAGGCTTTATAAGATTTAATTTAATTTTATTTTTAGGACTAACTAACTAACTAACTTAATTTTATTTTTACGACTAACGAACTGTTTTTTTTTTGGCATAAATATATATTTCTAGTTTCTTTAGTTAATGTTTATGACATCGCTTGGTGTTACTTAACTTGCTTTTGTGGTCTTCGTATTCAAATCCCTTAAGTGAGTGTCAATTATCTATTACAAACCTATAAGCGTTTCTTAGCAGTACTTCTGCTTGGTCTCACAGAACGGGTTGTTGGGATTCTCGTCTTCAAGTCTCTGAGTTCATTATCAAGTACCCATAACGATATTTAACTTGTTTCACGGATTCTTGTGCCAAGTCTCGGTAGTGATTGTCGATTACTAATAACAGATCAATAATCTTTTCATAATTGCTATTCCTCGGCAGTATTTCTGCCAAGGCGTCAGATATATATGTGTGCTTTATCTCATTTCTCGTCCATTATTTAATTCTACTAATCAATCGCAACAAGTTTTATTGCAAACAATTTTTTGTTCACAGTATATCTACTTAGATTTCGTCGTCGATTGTTACGTTCGAATATTGATTATAAAGTTGAAATACCTTTCAATTTGATTAGCTACTTATGGACAATTCCCGCCAACAAGCAATTTACTTAAGGTGTTAAATTAAACTAAACGCCTAAGCAGTAGTAATATGGCATCTTGTAAAGTAAGTTAATTATTAGGTTGCTACCTTACTACAGGCTCTTCTTCGTATTACCGTGGGAGCTATGAAAGTAAAAAATTTGTCACGATGCGATCGTAGCATCTTTTTAGCATTAATCTTAAGAAAGGTTAACTTCTACATATGTAAAATAATTGAACACAGGCTTAGTGTCTCTTTTTCATATGCATATAGAATTTATAAATTATACTTATCGGATATATATAAAATAACTTAAATTGAGCATTTCTTGTTTATCTATATTCGATACGAAATTTGCTTTCTTAAAATTATCATGTTCATGCTCTTCTTTAAAGAATATATCCGCAATGGAAAAGTTAATAGATATGCAGGCACTTTCGCCCAAATCTAGACGTAGCTTTTTTCTAATTTTTAATAAATCTTTTCCAGGATTTCATCACAAAACAGAAAAGAGAGAAAGAAAAAAATTCAAACAAAAACCCAAATTTTCTGTTAATATTTCTCTTTTTTTTGCTATTTTTATTTACTTTAGTAATTCTTTTGCGGTAACCCCCTTAAGCACATGACCAACAATAGCAGGAGAGTTTTTTTTTATATAAAGTAAAGTATTACCGTTAATTTTCACATTTCTGTCCCGTTTTGCGTAGGTTAAGTTTTCAACATGACCTTTAAAATGGAAAACGATAAATCTTACGCGAGAAAAAAGGGATAAGAAAAACGAATGGTCGCGAAAAGTAATATAAAAATAATTTAAGAAAAAAAAAAAATCTGAAAAATTTGAATATAAGTATAACAAGAAGAGTGCAGCAATAGCAACAGCAGGGGTTGTAAAACCTCGTTTATTTTTAATTCAAACCCCAACAAAGAGAAACCATTAAATTTTTAAATTGTTTCGGTTTTTCTTTCTTTCGTTGCTGTTGTATTTAGATTTCATACCTTTTGCTTGTTATGCATTATTATGCAAGATTCATGGGAAATTTGTATGCAAAGGACTGACGAAAAGCAAACTGCAACTCATAAATCAATCAAACAAGCAACAAACTAACAAACAAATGAATGAATGTAGAAATTGTTGTCTGTTTAACTGAAGTCTGTTTGTGGTGCACATTGTAAGAATTCATTCATTCAACTTTTCATTCATTTAACGTTTTATTAAAGTTAACTTCAATGTTTGCACACGTATGTTTATCTCTATCTATATACATAGGTATATATTTATCTATGTATATATATACATGTATGTATGTATGTATATATTTGGGTGTTGATGCTATATAAAAATACACGGCCATTCCACAATCTACAATAACGTCAATGTAAAGATATATGACTTTTTCAACTACTGTTGCTGTTGTGGTCGTTGTATATATATATACATATATATATATATATATATATATGTGTATATGAAGCGATTTTGAAAGGTGTTAATACCGAAAAACAAAATAAAACTTGAATTGAACACAGAACGCAGAAGAACAACGAGCATGAAGCATTGCAGTCCATAATTATAGCAATAATCGTAAATAACGGTCAGCAGAAAATTAAAATGGACACTTTAATCAACAAACATTCATCTGCAGCGTAGAACTCATAAAAAAATGCACATATTTCTTATATCTTTTGTTTTATTGTCATGCTTACCTCATAGAAGAAACTGGTGTTAATTAAATTTTTATGTAAAAATTCCAACAATTTTCGCTTTATTAATAATATTAAAAAGTACTGAGCTTTTGCCTAGCATTCCCAAATGTTCAGGTAAGTAAATCACAGTGAATTTCATCTGCTAACTGAGCTTTGCGTTAGTCTACGATGTAATCTGTTGTGAGAAGTTGCGAAGAAACTTTTAAGGAACGAAAGATGTAAGCAAGGAATTCCAAATTACATAAGTTTTACTGATCTCTGCGAAAATTTCAAATAGATTTTAAGTTAATTTCAAAGACAGCCTGCGAGAAAACCGCGAGCCGACAACGGACGGATGAGTTTATAGCTGCAGCAGTAATAGTAGAAGTTGGAAAACCGTACTTTCCAAGAGCGATGTAAAAATTTTTTTAGTTAATCTTTCACCGGCCCAATACTTTTTAGACAATCATTCAATGTTGATTACAAAACTTAATGGACTCAATATATCATTCAGTGAATCTAATCCTTTTGTAGAAATAAAAATCTCTTTCTTAAAAATTTATTTTCACCTTTTTTTACTGCAGTTTTCATTCTGCTCCCCTTTTTAATGATAGCCTTAAAAAACACCATTATTTCAGATATCATATGATAAGGTGTATGAAGGCGAACATATGCTCATACTGTTTACTAAGAATTTTTATTTCGCCTTAACAACTTTAACAGCTTAACGGTTCATTATTAGGGGTGTGATTACATTTTTCTAATACGTTCGACGTTCATCAGGACGAGTATCTTAATGATACGGCATTAAAATTGGATTCCAAAAAGTATGTAAAAAATTACAGCAGTAGCGTGTCCGCTCAAGCTCAAATGTCCGGCGTTCGGGAGGAGATGCTAAGTTAATTGAGAAATAAGTTCCGACAAGTTAACTATAAATAAACGTGGGGATTTGGGCCACTCTCAATCTAACCAAAAGATTATCGATTGGGATCCGGCGCGGTTCCACTTTTCTCTCGTTTTGCGTAAGTAACTAACGCGTCTAGACCTGTCAAGCAATTTTAAAAGAATATGGTATGCTGAGCACAGGAGTGCGCAGCCTCATCGGTAAGTTAAATTAAATTATATTATACCCTACACCATGTGTTGTGCAAGGGTATATTAAGTTTATGCGAATGTATGCAACACAGAGAAGGAGTCGATATTAGCCAGCTTTTATTAGACCGATCGACTTCTGAATCGTTCCAAGTTTGTTGTCCGTCTATCTGTCAGGTTTTCTTGCGTTCAATCTACAGGTCGCAGCTTTTGAGATATTTTGGTAGAATCTGGTGCACTTAAATGTTTTTTGGTTCAAAAAATTGTTTATTTTTTGTTATACAAATAACTATAGAAAGATGCAGGGCATTAAATGTTGAGGTGTGTACTGCTACATGTTTTTGCTTAGATTTGCTTATAATTGCTTACATTTGCTTAAATTTATATCAAAGAAATAAATTCTAGGTTTAAAGTAAATTAAATCAGAAAAACATTTGTTCATTCGATCCTAGCATCACTTAGAAAACTATTGAAAGAAAGAGAACCTTTGAAATTGTACTGAAAAAGTTAGTTAACTATATAAACATATTTGATGCAATTGAAAACAAAAATCACAAGGGTTTACTAGCATCGCGAACATTCAATATGAAGGTGAAATTTTAAATACCATTGATTAATTCAGGGAATTAATATCTTGTAAAGCTGTAGAATGCTTAACAATTAAATTCAAAGATGAATGGAATTCGAAAAGAAAACCAGAGCGAAAAAATTTCAATAAATACTTTTATTGCAGATCCGAGTAAAAACTAATTGAAAATCATAAAATCCAAGCGAAATAATTGAAGTGGCAACGCGAACGAAAGCACCATGAAAAAGAAAAGGTAAAATTCTCATGCAATATAATCTCTTATCTTTCACAAAAAAAAAAAAAAAAAAAAAAATTCTATCGAAATTATCTAGGTAAGTACTATACATATAGTTTTTCTTTTCCGGTTAACAAATAAAACACCACAGTGATAAGTAAGCTAAGCGAAGAGCAGGAAAATTGTTTTCCGTTGCTCTTTTTCAAACCTTAGCCATCTGAACGGTTTCTGGCTAAATGATCGTTTTGTGTGAAGCATTCGCATTATGTTAGAGGAGAATAAAATAAAGGGAATTTTGTTGTAAGACGCATCCCATACAAACACACTTTCAAACAAAAAAAAAAAAAAAATCCAACACGACTGAAATATATTTCTTTAGCAATGTTGGCCAAATAAAAGTTAATAAGGGAAAGAGAAATAATAAAAAAAAAAAAGAAAAGAAACCAAGAAAAAAAAAATACGTTCACAAACCCTTAATGGTGTTGCGAATGTGAAAGCAACGAATGCCGTTCATAAGATAAAATTCTTAAGATGTTGTTTTCTCTTATTTCTACAAAGGTGCTGCTGGTGTGCTGCTTCTTTTATGCAAGTTTTTAGAAAATTTGCTGCCAGTAGACAATTGTTTGTTCTCGAATATCTAACGATTATTTTACACGTAAGAAAGCAAATGTTTTGTGCACAATTTTACTTAATCTGTCCACATTACGAATACAAGGGCAAAAGCACTGTCTACTTGGCTAAATGCATCATCAATGTGCCTTAAGAAACGCCATGGAATGTTTGCTTGACTTCTTCCTTATTATATTTGCCTTTTTTAATATTCATCAAAGTGGATATATTTAGTTCATCATAATGCATAGAACCACTTACTGGAGAACCCATTAATCTGAGGGAATGGTAATGGAATCTACTAAGCCATGTCTATCCATTTCATGAGTCGCTGGAGCAGCTTTCTTTATAGCAATGAAATGGTTTTTTTGTGTTCTTTCCAGATTAAGTTTAAAGAAGCTGAAGACTTCCAATAGATTCGCTGAAAATTACGAAAGCTTTAGAAATTGAAAGGCTAGACTTTAGTAGATTTGTTTATGATTATTGCTTATAGGTTAAGCAGAGTCGGCCGTATATTCGGTATATTGGATCATATGTTACGCTTGGTACAACTACGTTATGTTGCAATTATAATCTATAGATGGAGATAACTCTACATTCATTCAAAACATTTTGCTAAGTTTTTAGATGCGTTACTAACTATTATCATAAAACTATAACGCGGGTATAGAAACATTCGTTGAAAGCCGAAGATAAATTCTCTTTTCTTTTTCCTTTACTGAAATGCTTTGTATTAATATTCTCACTATTATATCTTTTGCAATACCAACGTCCATACAGTACATAAAATGTGGCATAAGGAAAAAAGCTGAAATTTGTAAATTTTTGCTCATTCGTTAAAGATAGCAAGAGATTTAACTCGTCGGTTCCTTATTACATTTAAGCAAGATTTTCCATTAAGTTTTTCTCTGAAATAATCATTTCAAATGCAAATTTTTACACAGATAGCTTTATGTATTATGATCATCACGTGACTTAACGTAAGGGAATTTACACAATTTATCTTATGACACTTAATAGAACATCCATTGAATCTGAAGAGAACATCTGCTAGGTCTAGTATTTCTCTACAAGAAAAACTAAGCGTTTAGGCGAAACGAATACGGATCCAATAAATGGAGGAGAGTGGTTAGAGCTTGAAGCTGGGCTCATGTTCTTCTACATAAATTATACGACGTATGAAGTAAAGTGGGTTTTCCATTAAGAATACTTCTTACAGAACTCCGTTTCCAATAAAAGTTGATTTTTCTCTGCTCAGGAACCATGAAAAGAGTTTAGAAGTTCCGATTAGAACTGCTTGAGCAACTTCCCTATTCACCAAATCTGTTTAGGACGTTTTTGTTTCCCAAAACCATTTTGCAAAGAAAAACTGTAAGTATTATTTGGATGGTCTCAAGCAGGTGTGGGCATCTTTTTCCATCGACGGGCCAACTTTAATTTTCCTATCACTGCGAGAGTTAGAACAAGGTCCGCTAAGCAAGGCAAATGCAATTAATGTGCAGGACTGCTATGTGCAAGCAAATTAAATTATACGAAGTTTTAAACGTAGCGGATCGGTGGTTGCCTATGCCGGGTTTAAAAGGAGGGCAGCATCGCTGCTTATTCTATGAACTTATAGCGCGACTACATAGAAAAGAAAAAAATTATCTTATTTCCTTTATAGGTAGGAAAGTTTTTAGACAATCGTCATACTTTAAATTAATGTTTAAACCCTTGCAAAAATTCGCAAAAATACTGAGGAAGAAGAGGAGAAGAGTAGATTTTGTGATAGTTTTCTTTTTTTCCTTTTTATGTATTATCAAGGGAATCTTGACACCATTAACGATGGATATCAAAATCACAAGAGATTGAGATCTCTATACAGGGAATTACCCACTCTTCAATTTGAGCAACATGCGCCTTAAAAAAAAAGGGAAACAAAAGTGATTGATTACGATATTTGGGCAAAAAAAAAAATATATATATATATAAGTGGCCTTAGGAAAGGAAAAACTTTTTTTGTAAAAAAACTTTTAAAGAATTCTAATACATTTATTATTTCCGTTGATATGTTTTGGCCTACGGCATTTGTTCAAGAGTTAATCATGGTAATGCTAGTTACGTAGGGGTGGCCTTGTTCTTCAGAAACGTAAGTAAGACGGTGCATGGGTTAGCGTACGAAAAGGGTCGCACTTAGTGAATGCTGTGCACAATTGAAACATATATATATATATATATATATAGACTTTCTTATAAGAAACTTTTATTTTTGGAAAATCCGTAACACACGAAACGTCATAAAGTTTTAATTAAATTTCTTTTTTAATTCCTTTTCGGTAACAGAAAAATCTTTTTTCTATAATTTTATATTGTGCATGAAATGTATGGTAAAAGAGAAAATCAAAAGACTGCTTCTGATTAATTTTTTTTTCTTTTGTTTTTTCATCGGTTCTCTTCAAGCGCAACTCTATATTGCAATTTTTATTGAGAAATTTTGCAAATTTTATTAAAATTTTCTTTCCGCCAAACTATGCCACCAAATAAACTTTTACCATAAATCGCAAATATTTGACGAGAAATATTCGTGAATTTCCTTTTTCATACATACTTGAAACTTCAATATACTTTAATGTCATTATCATGTCTTGATTTTTCGAAAAGTACATTAGCTGAGGCAATGTAAGTGAAAAGTCGTTACAGTGGCGAAAAAAATTGCTGCCATCAAAATATGTTATTGTATAAATGATCATTAAAACTTGATAAAGGAAATAAAAAATTATTGTTAATAAGAAATGACCACAGAAGCATGTGAATGGAATACGAAAAAACAATGATTTGCGATAATTATGAGTGAAAGGAGATGACGCTTCTGGCTATGAAAGGTTCACTATGAAAAAAAAAAAGAACAAAAATAGATGGAGAAATCTTAAATGATTCGGTTGCGTATGCATAAATAAAAATTCTAACTATATATATAAAAAAAACTATCTAAAGAGGAAAATATACAAATCTCTCAAGTTGTTGATAGATTGTAGCGAACGAACTCAGCGCTTATTTAAACCTAATCTTTCAAGTTTGTTTAATAGTAAAGACAATCCAACGCGTACCGTTAGATATTTTGAACCGCTTTGCAAAGAATTTTTCTTAACAATTGGCCATTATATCGAGACTAGTCGGACAAGCGGCCCGCCTTAATCTATCTGTCCTCGGGCTAGATATGTTACGGGAAAAAACATCGAATGCTCAAATAAACCTCAGAGTGGCTTAAATTGATTCAGATGACGATTCTGCCTCGAATAGTATAGTAAATGTTTATGTGAAGCACTTGTGCTTATTACAGACTTAGTACATGCTTGTATTCTAGAGTGATCTAAGGTGTAACTAGTAAAAAGATTTTAATATTTCCTCTCTCATAGTTATCGTCCTTTTTTTTACTTCAGTAAAGTTTTTTCAATATCTTTCTTTTTACGTTCCTATATCTACATAATATGTTCCATTAGTGCCTGCCTGCTTGCATCACTCATGCTCTTCATTGCAAGCAATCATCAATAAATATAAATGTTATAGTTTTACATTAATAGACTTCGCCTGTGAAACTTCTGCACTAAACTTCTAGGGACAGTTTTAACTTTATTTGGACCATGCTTTCTGTAAATAAGAGAGTATTTAAAGCAGATCGGACGGATAAATTACCATACCTCATCCAAAACTTGGATAGATTTTGTTCTATGAAGTGTTAAGCAACTTAAGAAAAAATTTAATACGATTATGCCCAAAATGCTTAAGAGGAGCATTTCTATTCTTTAATTGTTGTGGACAGAATTCAATCTTTTTTGCGCTTGATTTGTGGACACGAAGAGTAAATGTTCATTTTTCGTGGTTCACTTTGGCAAACTTGGTGATTAGGGGCTACGGGCGTACGGAGAAGCCGACAAATCTTTAAATCAATTCATATTTTAGCAGCTTATCTCTAATACAGATTCATAAAATTCAATTATCTTTCTGTCCGCATTTGTGGTATACAACTTTTTTCTTTTCATAAAACAGATAAATTTTAAGAGCAAGTGTTTTTTTTTTTTTTAAATCAGGGGATCTCACGGGATGTAGAGCAAGAAGGGTTACATGTAAATAGGGGGAGAAGGACGAAAAGTATTTGTGCATATTGGACTTGAAATTGGAGACATTGGAATGACGGATGATAGACGCTTTCAAAGCTGAGCGATGGCCAACGCCAGGAAGAGGGAACGGTGAGAAAGCTAACTAATTCTGTTAAAGAACTTGATAGCTGGACAAATTTCATTTATCTCTATAGATTATCTGCCCTCCTATCTGCCATGTACGTATAGTGCTCAGTGTGGTTTAATTTCTAATCGAAGACCATAAAATTTTAAACTCATCGAGAAACTAAGCGAGATCGATAGAAGAATACAAAACAAGTTTTGTACACAATCGAGGTAGAGGCAGACTCATACTTTGATCAAATTTCATCTTAACCTTAGTATGTTATACATGATATTTATTAACAGAGACAATTTCGAAACCACACAATTTACTATTTACCTTTTTAAAGGGATAATATTGTTCAATACAATAAAATTTTCTAAATAAAATTAGTTACGCCGATCTGATATCACTATTGAATGAAAAAAAAAAAAAGATAACTGCTGCTCTATAAGTTTACTGATACAAGTCGTTATTAACAGTTGCCAGTGAACATATGTGTACGCCATAACATTTCGATAAACATTGTAAGGAATTATGGTAACAATAATAAAAACATGATATGCGGATGAAATAAGACGACTTGCGTGCATCACAACTTGATAACAATGGTTAATGCATGGTGTTAAGCTATTAGATGATCTTTAAAATAAGGCAATGGGTTTTCTTTCCGTTACAGCTTAAATGATTTGTTGATATAGTGGAGAGATCTTTAGAGCTTATAAACGCATTCAAATAAAAAATTCAACTTATTTTGCAGGACAAGCAGACTGATGAACTTAGTAAAACTGTTCGCATATTTTGATGATACGGCAATAAAATAGTAAGTTATAGATACCATCCATACGTATAAAATTAAAATTGTTAACAATATGTATAAATATTGGTGTATTTTGTATTGCTTGTCTGTGGGGTCTGTGTTTGTTTTTTTTTTTTTTTTTTCTTTGCATTCGAGTTTTCTTTTCACATATTTTTCTGTTCGGCAATAACAGCAACACTAAAATGAATCCGTTTATCGTTTGAAATCGCGCGAAAAAAACTCGATTGAATGCACTTTTTTACGATTAATGGATTGGAAAATGTTTGCTGTTAGTGCCTGGTTTACTCTATTGCATCGCTACTCCTGCTGATTGCAGTCTGAGTGGGCTGCTCGTAAATAAGAATAAAGTTTCAAGTAACACAACAACAATAGCAAATGTATATATATATATATATATACATGTGTGTGCAGATATAGCTTATGCATATGTGTTTGGATTACATATGGTTGTAGTTACATTGAAATTGAAAATGCTTATGCAGTTATGCATGGAACATACATATATATGTGCTTTATGTATTTTTGAATGTATGCATACATGTATACACATGTTTGTATATATGTATGTATATAAATGTATATGCAAGCATATTAATATTGGCATAAATATGATTGCGGCCTATTGAAAAGCCGAACACAGACCTGGAGGGGAGGGAATAAGTTTAAAAATTCGTTTATAAGCTTTTATGTTACTGCTACTGCTGTGTTTCTACTGCTTTTATTACTTGTACAGCCTTTTCTTCTATTGCGAGAAACGAAAAATTTAACTGATTTATGATTTTTTTATTTGTGCTTTCTATCGGCTTTGCGTACATATGTGCATATATATAGGTATATCATTGTGTATCTAAATACTTTTTCGTCTATGCATAAATTCGTTTTGCACGAACGTTGTTGCTTACATTAGAGGCAAACCGTGCATATATAACTCTTCAGCCCCTACATAGTCACCAAGTCACTAACAAACAGAATGAATTAAGGAATAAATTTTGATTTTTCATGAAAAACGAAATGCAACTCAAGTACAAATTTGTTTACCTTAAAAAAAAAAAAAAAAAAAAAATGGTGACCCCTTTCATCTTCCATAAGCTGTCGTTTCTATTGCATTTCTTGTATTTTTACCGATAGTCTGTTGTGATACGGATAGATGTTTCAAAATTTTATCGTTGTGGTTCTCAGATAAAAGTACGATCCGTGCAAAGTGATTACCCTATGTCATCTGTATGTCTCTTAAGGGAGCATTTTTGAAAAATTCTAAAACGTAACCCCATTTTGCACTCTGTGCTTAAAAAATAAAGAGGAAAACAAACGCAAATACAGTAGTGAGACGCGGTTATTCATATGACGACCTTTCAAAATAAAGCTTTACGTGGGGAATGGTGGAAAATGTGGTCCGCTCCGAACCATTCTCAATAACATTTATTCTTAAGCCAAAACGTGTAAAAGCTCCACATGTACTCCTCAGTCTTTGATGAAAAATGATTTATGTTTGCTTCAGATGAAATTATATCTTTGAGTGCTAAACCCTATAAAGAATTCTTCCTTAGGCTTTTTTGCTCATAAATCAGACGAACCGGATGACCTAAACTTATGAACTTATAAACTTTTGTTACTTAATCTAACCCATAGAGGAGAATTTTACTGAAACGATAATTTTTATATTTTTTCGTACCACATAGGTGGTCAAAACTGGTTAAGCTCTCACATTGACACCCACACACCAATTTTATTCCTCCTTTTTTTTTAATGACCAATGACCATTTATGAGGTAACTCCTATGCGTATAATGTACTTAATCGGCAAACCTTGCGCTTTTATTTACTGAGCGTTTACTATAGCTAGGACCACACACCCAGTACATAGTTAGCGTATTACCTATAGGACTTAAACCTTGTTAGGCTGACTTAGTAGTCGTGAATCTTAATTACTTGCCTAAGTTATACTTACTAGGGTGCGCAGCGCCAGAACTTATTACTCAACTATATGCAATATTCTGTTAAGTCTCAGGTGCATTTTTCTTTTCTTAAAGTCACTTACTGTTCATTTGTTTAAAAAAAATATTTTATTAAACTTTGAAATTTCTATACAGCTAAGGGGTTGAACTTGACAGGACATTCAAAAAATATCGCCGCCATTCACAATTACGCATGTACAGCTGTTTATTTTCTTATATTTATTTGTAGAAAATTTCATACTTCTTCATTTAAATACTTAAGTTAAAAAAGTTAAAGTTTATACACTTGAGAGGAAAGCATGCAATAAACTAAAATAATGAAATAAAGGACAGAAAAAAAAAAAGAAGAAAATAGGAAAAACAAACATGGCAATGATGATAACATAAAACGAACGTGTTTAACAAACGGGCCAAGAATCTTTATGTGATGTTGTGCGGTGAGCTGTGGACTAACTTTTCACCTATACTCGTACACGCATCCGCATAAACACGCCCGCAACGAATGCATCTGCATATTTTATTTCATCTCACTGGAGACACAATCAAAAAACTTTACGTCAAAAATTTTTGAAAATGTTTTCAACAAATAACAACAAAAACAATATATATATTGTCTACATATATATATAGATATATATATATATATATATATATATATATATATATAATGTGACTGATGTGGCTCAACATGGTTTTACTTTAAAATCAGTTAGACTTCTATGCCTTGGGAGTGCATTAAATTTCAATTCTGTACGTGTGTTTGTGTGTCATAACTTTACGACGATAACAACAACAACAGCAACGATAATAACAAGAAAAGCAACATTAGGTCGTCAAATTGTATTGCCAGTGATCATAACAAAAGGACAAAACTTGTGCAACATGCGGAGGCAAAATATGCGTAAATGCAAAACACAAATATTTTAGAAAGCAGTAACGACTCAAAAGGAAATAGCAAGTGTGTCAGCTCACTCCACAAACTATTCAAACAATTCAACAATAGTTTGTGAAGCATTTTCAAAAAAAAAAAAAAAAAGCACAAAAAAATGAAAGAAACAAAAATTATTTCATACAATATTTGATGAAATTTCTGACTTTAGCCTGCTACAGGGAGCACACATTTACAAGCGGACTTTACGTACGTAAGTGAAATTGAAGTAAGGCACGTGTGTGCTTATCAGTACAACCGAAAATATATTCACACATATATACATATATATATATATAGATATGCAGTTGTGTTTATATGTATAAACATATTCAAATATTTTTATATACATATAGAAGTGCAGGCCCAAGTAAGGCAGTGTTTGTGAAAGTTTGGTAAATTTTGTTTTGAAAACTTTACAAAATCTTACAAAATAAGTTTGTGGTCTTCGTTAGACTACTTTTCATATTGATAATGATGGACCGGAGAGAGAGACAGAGAAAGAGAGAGAGAGAGAGATTTTTTCAGATTTAACTACGGACATTTAATAACTTTAATCACGTCAGACACAAAAGTATTCGTCAGGACGCATGCAGATGAAGGCATTTTACATTAGGTATGAAAAAAATGAATTATCTGCAAACTTATAAATTAAGTAAATGAAAAACATGCCAACGCAAAAGTCTAGATATACTAACTTTGTAGTTGCGAATCTAATAAAAGACTTAATGTAATCTTATGTGCGAATGTTTTTAAAAGCTGCAGTTGCACTTCTTTTCCACAGTGGCCGCATCCTATCATTTCATATTATGTGTGTTCATTTGAACTTATCTGTGTCAAGCTTTTATTTCAATTTGTGAATGCTTCAAAAAAGAAAATAAACTGTGGGTGGACATACGGACTTCTAGGTAGAACGACTTGTAGAATTGACTGAAAATCTTGCACTGATTAAGCATTCATACAATTAATTGGATATCTGATGAATAAGTCTTTATGATGCACACGTATGGAAAGATTAAACATACCTGCACTTCTAGGTGGTGGGTATGAAAGTTTACAAAATATTTTATTAATTGAGCGCGTTTAGTAAATTTTTGTGCTCACATAACCGTTGGATGGCCATATGAAAGTTTTAGACATTTAGACTTCTGCACATCTACATATATCTCTAGATAGGTATATATGTGTTCTTGTATATACATACTATGGATGTACATAGAATTTTCTTTTTACACGATAGATAGGTTCCCAAAAAGTTCGTGTAAACAAATTATTGATTGATTGATTCCTGACTTAAAAAATAATTGAAAAGAACAATAAACAGAATTTATTTAGTGCTTACACATTTTGACTCATTAAATGTATTATAAAAAATAAATTATACATTAACACACCGAACTAAATTGCGTAAAAACTACCTTATCTCTTTACTCTATGCATCATTCGGCGAATCCTACTCATATACGCATATAATCGACATAATCTAAAAATGAATTGTGAGTAATGTGACGCGAACTTACAATGCATCTTTGTGAGGAGTGGGTATGCAAATACAAAAAAAAAAAAGGAAAATTCATCCGAAAAATTTATAAAAAGAATTCATACAACATTGAAAATCATTTTGCAAGAAAACAATTCAGGTAAATAGAAATTTTTTTCTTTTTAACTCGTGGTAATCAAATTACGTTCGAATAAAATTCGTGCATATACTTGTGTATGTATACCCATGTATTATATATACATGCTTATACATAGTGCATCCGTCAATAAGCCTCAGAATTTTGTTTTTTTTAAATTCGTCTATCCGTCAATATAGTCCTCTGTCCATAGTCCTTTTGTAATCACTCCAACGCGTTTTATTAATATCCGTTTCAGTTTTCACCATTTCCTGATTGTTTCATATAAATTCTTGCTTTCTAGAGCATCCTTTTGAGATTTTCACATACATAATTGCAGCTAATAGCTTTAACGATGCAATTCGGACTTCAACACTTTCAACACTTTTTATTGTGTTGTAGCCATCAACATGCTACACGGTGCTTACGGTTCACCTTGAAGCAAGACACCAGCCATTTGGACAGCAGCATCTTCATGCTCAAATTTTTATACAAAACGATGAACACCCTGCTTTCCAATATCTTTGGTACGTGAGCTAGGGCTCCAGTAACTACACTTTCGGTTATTCGAAAATAGTCTACAGGCTGCAAAAAATCAAGTCACCAGATCAAAAATTTGACAATTAGTTGTCATGAGTGCATTAGAGACGTTACTTTTTATTGATTGATTACTTTTTGTCATATTCACATTCTTCTTCTTTCTGTCCCTTTGGCTCTTTCTTTCTCCACCTGCACATATATACACATATATCTCTCCATAACTTTTCCATTCATTATTTTTACTTATATTGTACACATATTTAATTATATTGTACATATATTGTAGCACAAAAAACTAGAAATAGTATACAGCCCTTGTATGAAAACAGGGTAGAAAAACTTAAGATACTAAGTTTCTTATGCCGTTTTAAGATCGAAGTCGTAACTGCAATAAACAACGAATGTGGACAAATATGGCTAATTTGGGGATATTTGTACTGATCAAAAATATATTTTTTTAATGGAATAATTATTCAATTCATAGGAGTTTGAAAAATTTAATATACCTTTTTATACGTTCTAACATAGAATTTTCTTAAAGTCATAAATCACTATAATAAATCAAAACTGCTTCCTTTTTGGCTGTTTTTCTTTTACATCCTGTATGTGCTAACACGATTTCTTTTGCACATTTTACCTGAAACTTTATGGTCATTCGCATGCTTTTCCTTTTATTCCCAAATAAATTTATTTATGTATATTTTCCATACCACCTAAAGCGTTTAATGCTTTCATGTATTAAGAAAGTGTAGGCTAAGGGTGTTCTTCATCGATAACGATGCAAGCAATGTATTTTGTATGCGAACTATTTGCCATTAAGTCTATAAAGAATGATGAAAAACAGTTTTTAACCTTAGCAAGTAACTTCCCACTAAAGTTTGTTCACTATTATAGCTCCTCTCTGTTCGCATCGCGGTAGTCTATAAGAAGGAATTGATTGTTGTAGATGCCTCTTGGAGTGAATAGGGCGCGGCTTCTGTTATCATTGAGGCACGTATGAATACTGCTGTTTTCACAGGCTAATTGAATTAATGGTCGTGGTAACAGAAGATATGTTGACCATTCTCGACATGAATAATCACAGAATTATAGCTAATACAAGTAATCGTGTGTTAAATTTCGCCAGTGGGTTAGATCGGGCACTACCAAACTTGATGAAAAATAAACGAATTCTTAGATAAACAGAAGGACAAGGACAGAAAACGTATGAAAATAGAGAGACTAGGCACGGGGAAGGGAGTGGCCGAGGGGGCTTCGCAAACCAATCTGTAGAGTATTTTTTGCTGTTATAAAGAGGGGAACGTGTGCATGAAAGAAAGATTGGCGGATGTAAGACGGAAAGGTGAATAAAGAGGAACGCAACATTAATTAATTCGCTGAGATTTTCTGGAAATTGCAAAGACAACAACAAAGTTAATATACTCGAGCTTACAGGTAATGGATGAGTAACATTGGAGAAAGCATAATTAATTTCAAGAAATATCACAATACAACTAAAAGAATGTCATTTTTGCTCCTTTTGTGTTTTAATGCATTTTAAAGTTCAACTGTTTTCTTTTATTATCATGTACGAAAATTTTATTGATTTGTTTATGACTGCATTACAACGGAATGCATTGCATTTTAATGCATTACATATTAATGCATTTCGTTTGTCGCACGCAATGGGTTGCCATAAAGACTTTTCACTTTGAGGTACCTTAGGACAAAGCAGAGTTCATCTTAAATCATGAACACATAATAAAGGAATATGAGAACCCAAATATGAAATTAGTTTAATTTAAAGGCATAAATGCAGTGCACTAGAGAGAAAAGAGAAAAATTGGAAAAGGGTTTTCTGTGTTTATTAAGTTTGTAAAAGTAGTTGATTAACTCAAACAAAATAAACGGAAATCTGGCGCATCTATGAAGATAATATGCGCCCAGTGTTTCGTAATCTTAGATCATGTTTTTCGGACGATATTGTTATAACAAGTAAGACCTACCAAGTGCTGCTGATCATTTTGTCAGTCATCTCCACCTCACGTTAGTAGATAGCTCACGTTTACATAATCTGTTCTTCAATTCTCTGAATATAGAAATAAGTAAAAGTCATTGTAGTCTACACCACTTCGCTTATATAATTATTCACATAACGACTTTTCAATATAAGGTATTATACGGTAAGAGGCCCGATCCAAACCATTTCCAAGAGCGTCCCTCCTTAGACGAAAATCTGTCGGTGGACCAAATTTCATCAAAATGAACGGACAGACAAGGTTCGATCGTTTTAGGAACGATCGGTATAACAGAATATGAGTATCTCTCAAGTGTGCGTTTTGTGTGTTGCATACGTTCGCATTAACTTAACATATCTTTGTGCAACATATTTTCTACGATATAAAGACGTTTCGTTTTATTTGTAGTGTTTATTAAGATTTTGTACTTATTAAGGCACAAGAAAAAAAGGCAATTAAGTAACAGTTTATCAAAGGATTCGATCCAAGCCACATACACAATTTCTTCACTTTCCTTTCTCTGTCTTCTCATCTACTAAAACTAAATAAAATAAGTTTTCGCTACCATTGCATTGCGAAACGTAACATAATTGATTACGTGCTGAACGATCTCTACGGATTTATTTTGTGCGTTTAGCATAAAAACAGAAATTACATAAAAGAAAAATTCCCGAGATGAAAAGCTAAGAAAACAATAAAGGAAAAAGAAAGACAACAAGAGGAAGAAAAGCGAAACGGAACGCAAGGAAAAACGCCACAAGGAAACCATTCAGATATGCAAAATTACAAAAGTATTTTTTGGCATTGAAGCAAATGTAGCTTAAAAGCAGCAACCGAATTGTGAGGTAGCAAACAGAAGTAGTAGCAGCACGGGCAACATAAGTAAAATAACATGAAAAGCAAGACAACTTCTATTAAGAGGAGAGAAGAGAAAATTGTTTTTTTTTTCTTTTCAATTTCTTTTTATTCTCCTTCTTCTTCGTCTTTTGCAAATAAAAGAACAATTGAACATAAAGCTTAACACTGAAGTGACTCGAGCAACTAAATGAAAAAGTAAGCGGAAATAAGTGCAAAAATTGAAAAGTGGCATTAAAACCAAATCTCAGACGTGTTAAGCAAAGAAACATAAAAAAAAACAGAGAAAAAAGGACGAAACAATTACGACATAATAAAACAATTGCGCTATTGATACATAAGAAGAAAGTTTCAGTAGTGATACAATATTCTCGTATACGTATACGTATACTTAACGTGTTTTTCTTGATTTTAAACAATGAACCGTCCAAGAACGGTAGTCGTATGACAAAGGCCAAGCATCTTCTTGTTCTTTTTCTTTTATTTAGTGATTTTTTTCCTCTTTTCTTTCGTTCGGAATGTTTCCATTACATTGGACATGCTTCAATTTTCCATAACTGCAACGCAAACATTCAGATAAACAGGAAACGACAAAGAAATCATGTATTCGTTCACATGATCGAATTAATACGATATACTAATTTTGTCATTGTTCTTACACCTGCAAGCATCGCCTGACTTATCCGTGATATTATTGTAGATAATATCACTTCACTTATTTTCCGCCCTCTCTCTCTCTCTCTCTCTTCTTCACTTTAAAAAAGGTTTAGGTCTATTTCAAAGAGTAAGCTTAAAAAATGGAATTTTTTCAGGAATTAGGCATTTCTGTGGTCCTTTGGAAAAATTTCGAATGATTTCACGAGCTTTGGGAAGAGTGAACTCTTAATAAAGGAAATGACGTTTGTATCAAGTTTTAACCTTTTCCGAAAACTTTTATTTCAGAAAAAGGAACGTGAGGAACCGATTATTAAATTTCTTTTTTTATCGTTCATCGAGGAACAGGGATTAACTAGCAGCCCCTTTCGCGGTATAAAAGGTGATAGAAGTATTGAATACTTCTGCTTATAAAAGTTGGTACGGAATGGCCTCAAGCCAGAGAAGGGTTCAAATTATTAAAAACGTGCAGAGCAGTTTCAATGCGAACTCTCTCCAATTGTGCAGACACGCACTACGCTGGGGCTACGACGACCCCTATCTCTTTCCCTTCCTCCACTTCTTTAGGTATATTTCTTGAGTGATTCGTTCACATCAAGAAAAGAAAAAAGATATATTGTATATCATTAGAGTTATCTTTCCACTTTGGCGCTATGTTAACAAAATACTTTGTGATTGCACCAAAAATCATAGCGTAAACGGTGGCTTATTTTAGAGAAAACTTAGACTTGTTTAGATACATAAATGATGATGACTCATCAGGTCATGTGGAAGAGCTGAGTTCTAAGCATTCTTAACTATGAGAGCGAGTTCCGTCGCAAAGCGATATGCACTCTTTATACTCACCTCTCATTTACAGGCAAGTGATCGCAGCACAACTCAGAATTACAGGAAAAAATCAATTTTGACTTTACTTTTAAAAAGCGGACTATTTTGTGAAACTTTTAAACCACTTCTACACCTGTTGCTGTAGCTTAATGAAGGAAGTTCGCATGAATTTTATTCCCAGTATTTATTTACTTTAGGTCATAGCTAGTGTATCCAAGATTCGCTGTAATACAAATGTACCTTTTTTCTTGTTATGCATTAAATTGCTCGTATTTGCTATTATCGTCATCATCAGCTTTATCATCAGCATCATCATTACCAAAATCAACATCATCGTCGACATTTAAATTATGGCAAATTTATTTTCTGCTAGATTGACCGCCGTCGTCTTCAACATTTTGTGCATTTGTGCAATCAAATATGCAGTTAAACCGTCACTCCACAGGATTTTCAGATTTTCTCTTTTTTTCTTTTGTTTTCTGCTCTACTTAAGAGTTGTTTTTTTTTGAAATATTTCCCACACAAAATTGAATTCGGTAACGATAAAGTTGTTATTATTTTGCGACTGCCTTTTGATCCTTTTGAACTGCAGCGACAAACATTTTTCTCAATACAATGGCAATGACGTAAGAAACAAATCCTTCGTAAGTCTAAATTGCAACCGCATACAATATGTAGTTGCTGTTGTAGATGAAATTCGTTTTTGCATTGATGCTTATTTCGTTTCCTTTCATATCCATTATAAACTGAAAATTTAATTTGACTCCTAAACATATATACATATACTTATATACAACATATATACATATACTTATATACATATATACATATACTTATATATACATACATATGTAGTATACATAAGTACATATAAGCATGTGTATATGTATATTCTAGAAAATTGTTTATTCCTTTGAATGGAAGAAAAATCTTACACCATTTGTGCTTAACATAAGTCAGAAGTTTTAGTATATTCCTTATAATATGTATTATTGTTTTTCTATAAAAGTGTGGAAAAGTATCAAATGGTATTATATTAGAATTTCAAAGGAGAGCTTAGAGAGAAAAATCTTTATTAAGGACACTTAAAAAAAAAGGATATTTCATATAAAAATATGATTTTTATTTTATCAAAAATTTGAGATTAAAAAAAAAAAACAATAAAGAAAGTTCTTGAAATTCAATCAAGCAAATGATTGATTTGAAATCGGAGCAAGTGATACCCAGCTAATTTAATATGACATCTACTCGAACATGTAATAACCTGCATAAACATTTCAGAGACGATAGGCAACAATTATGCTTGAGAAGAAGGATCTACAAACTAGATTTGTAGGTATAACGAACATCTAAAGGGCTCACAAGGTTAAGGGCAGTTGCATTACCGCTTTCTCTTGTCTTTCCGTTCTTAAGATAACAAATCAAAAGCAAACACCAAGACTTTTGCAGCCATAAAAAGCGAAACATTGCCAGTGCGCTGTTCTTAATTTGATTGCAAGCAATTTTTGGATCAGTCATCTTGCAACTGAGACAACGAAGTTAGGCTACGTCCTTATTCAATAATGGTTGGTGAACATAAGTCTATTTTTGAGACTACTCCCCAAATATCAATACCTATGAAGAACAAGCCTTTGTATAGTAAAAATGCACAATTTTTGCTTTTTTTGTTTATGAAAACGTTAGATAAATAATTGCGATATGCTTAGTGATGTAAAGTACTTAATAGGTGGCTTTTAACTTTTTATACTTCACACTGCTTGTGATACGAGGTTACTCCCTATACCGCTTGCCGTATGAGGCTATATTAAGTTTGCATAACTGGAACATCCAGAATGCAATTTTTGAGATATTGAGACGATATTTTGTAAACCGACTAGTTTTGGCATAATTCGAATCGGATCACAATTTCGACCATTGGCCCATATGACGCCTTGTTTGGAAAAATCGTCATAAGAATAATTGTGAGATGGTGTATGGTGTTCAACGGCGGGCCACATGACCTACTATAGCGGTTTTACTTGGTTTAAATTAAAATACATCCGTTTTAGATAACATTTTACAAACAAACAAATAACTTTGTGTTAAATATAGCGCTTTTACGGCACAACGTAAAGGAACAACACGACCTTGCATTTTTGGTGTATTTAAAAGTTGGATAGCCTATCTGATATAATATATTCGATTATGCTTGTGAAAGATGCCTATAATTTGCGTCGCTTCACACCTTGTGTAAAGTCAAGTGCTAAGCGAGGTGTGTCAAGTGTGTTTAGAAGTGCATGGTGCCAACTGACCATTAACCAGGATAAAGGCTGATGGCAAAACACTGCACAATAAGAAACTACAGAAAAATTAACATGTGG
>CCAG010013597.1:0-11068 GCA_001077435.1 Glossina morsitans morsitans | reverse complement strand
AACTAGATTTGTAGGTATAACGAACATCTAAAGGGCTCACAAGGTTAAGGGCAGTTGCATTACCGCTTTCTCTTGTCTTTCCGTTCTTAAGATAACAAATCAAAAGCAAACACCAAGACTTTTGCAGCCATAAAAAGCGAAACATTGCCAGTGCGCTGTTCTTAATTTGATTGCAAGCAATTTTTGGATCAGTCATCTTGCAACTGAGACAACGAAGTTAGGCTACGTCCTTATTCAATAATGGTTGGTGAACATAAGTCTATTTTTGAGACTACTCCCCAAATATCAATACCTATGAAGAACAAGCCTTTGTATAGTAAAAATGTACAATTTTTGCTTTTTTTGTTTATGAAAACGTTAGATAAATAATTGCGATATGCTTAGTGATGTAAAGTACTTAATAGTTGGCTTTGGTGAACAATAACCTTTTAACTTGTTTGGAAAAATCGTTATAAGAATAATTGTGAGATGGTGTATGGTGTTCAACGGCGGGCCACATGACCTACTATAGCGGTTTTACTTGGTTTAAATTAAAATACATCCGTTTTAGATAACATTTTACAAACAAACAAATAACTTTGTGTTAAACATAGCGCTTTTACGGCACAACGTAAAGGAACAACACGGCCTTGCATTTTTGGTGTATTTAAAAGTTGGATAGCCTATCTGATATAATATATTCGATTATGCTTGTGAAAGATGCCTATAATTTGCGTCGCTTCACACCTTGTGTAAAGTCAAGTGCTAAGCGAGGTGTGTCAAGTGTGTTTAGAAGTGCATGGTGCCAACTGACCATTAACCAGGATAAAGGCTGATGGCAAAACACTGCACAATAAGAAACTACAGAAAAATTAACATGTGGCAATGACTTTAGGACAAACGATGTTAAGAAATAGAAGCAAGCCGCTTTGAAAAATATTTTTGTGAACCTTAGAAGCTTGCTTTGCCAAATCTTCCTCTGTTGTGCATGGACGGTTTTGTATCTCCTCGAAATGTGAATTTCTTAGGCCAATTTATACTAGCAGCCGTACCCTGAGCAACAGTATAACGAAATAACAAATTATAAGAATTTTTTTCGTTCTGGTTTCGGTGATTTCATGAACTTTTGTTTTATAAAACAATTGATATTAAAGGGTTTTGTTGTCCTCCAGAATCCGAAACTTGATAGAAACTCACACAAAAAATAATCCATTGTCTATCCTTACGTGTAGTAAGCGGTCATAAGGTCAGAAAACAGTTTTAAGTCATGCTTACGATTGAGGTACAAAACTTTTTGCAAAACTACAACGACACAATACTTTTGTAAATAAAAACCTTAGAGTATACATTTTGTCGCACCTTCCTTACTTTATGCTATTTACCAAACTCAAAAGAAAAGCACCGTAACAAGGAAGCAACTTTCTCAGATACAGCTCTATTGGTTAGTAACCAATATTCATCTCCAGGATGGTATGGTTTTTTCGCTTGTTATTTCATTAATAACGAACTGACTGCTACAATATTGAAAACATTTCAATTAATTATTGTTTGAAAGGCAAAAAATCTCATTGAAAAATCACATATGTCGAAAATAAGCGCGAAATGGTTAACACGGATATGAACATAAGGGGTGTCCGGTTTCATATTGCATAACATACACTTTAACCTGAAAAAAAAAAAGAAAATGAAAAAAACACATATGAAAACATACACACATATGTAGCTACCCCATATCTATTTCTCAGGAAGTCAAGTGATGAAGCGTGAATTGTAAAATAAATATTGAAGGAGGAAAAAAGAAGAAGAAGAAGAAGAAGTAGAAAAAAAGAAAATCTCGCAATAACTGTGTAAAACTATCTACGTAGCATTTGCATTCACTTAGGTTTGTATGTACGAATCTAACTTAAGTCTTCAAATATATATCGACTTTGGTTACGTTCCATTGAGCATTTTGTTACTATACTTGGTTTTTATTTATTTTTCCAACATTTTTTCCCTTTCCCTTCCAAACCATTTCATATACTTTTCACACTAAGTGTTTGAAGAATCGCTCTTATATAGAACGGCACCATCAGTAGCAATAATAATAGTGTAGTAAGGTTGCAGCAGCAGCAGTCTTTCACTAAACTCCAGTATGTTAGTTACTTATAAACCGATTATACACATGCCTGCATGCATGTATAGACACACGCACAAGCACTGAAATTCCCATACACATAAGCAACAATGCACGTACATTCATCCATTCCGTCTACAGATTTTTCAGTATTTTCTTAAAAAATTTTCTTCCGTCTTATTCCAATCCATTATTTTCGTATATGGAAATAAAAATAAATAGAATTTTTTACAAAAATCTAATCATTTTCGTACACTTGCGTATGTATGCAAAGTGAGGTATGTAAGTTTTTGCCTTATTGTATGAGAGTGTTTGTGTGTGTGTGTATGTGTGCCTGTGCTTGTATAAATTTTATATATGTATCCAAAAACGTTATATTTTAGACAGGAATTTCCGTTGTAAATTATATTCCGCTTCTACGCCAAGTCGGTCTGGCTGTCTGTATGCTTGGCTGCCTGCCTGCCTGCCTGTTAGCCTTGTCTTTCTTTACGCTAACTACGCTAGCGGTATCGATATCGTTATGTATCCAAAGTAACTGTTAAATTTGCAAAGAAAACCACACAAAACTTTTCGGCGGGTTTATTCAATAAAATATAAGAACAATTACTAATATTTTTAAGGAAAACATACACACACTAGTGCATGCGATAGGTGGGATGAAAAGAAAATGATACTTGGGTGGAAGAGTTTAAATATTTCCTTTAATACTAATATATTTTGGTAATTTAAAAACTTATTAGTTTTGCGAACTTTAGCGCGATTAGCTCTAACGGACTCATTCACTTATTGTATTAGATTAACGAGACCTGTTTGGCTTATCGATGGTTAATTACACTACAATTTCTACACGCTACACAACTTGTGGCCCCACACCTGTGGAAGAAAGGGCCGCCTTGTATTGCACCGGCAAGCTTGTCTGTCTTTCTGTCGGCCTGTCTTTTATGTTCTTTTTTCTTCTTGAAGTTTTTTGATCAAATTTTGTACACCGGCATGTCATGGTTCAGGGACAAACGCTTTTTAAAATGATAGAATTCGGACCATTTGCTTACATTAGAAAATATGAAAAAAACATTCTCTCAATAACTCCCGATAATAGGTGAGTGAAGTTGAAAGTGAATTATTTGATATTGTAAAGGTATGGGAAGGATAGTGAATTCACTATGTTGCATGGAAAATTGACAATGCCATTTTTCAATTCAGTGACACGTTCACTCTCAATCAAACAAGAGGCAATATTCCATGAATCGAAGTTCAAATTGACGCCACATCCACCCGATGTATTCTTCAGATTACGCTACCAATGGCTATTATACGTTTGCAAAACTCAAAGGCGTGTCTTAGAGAAAAAGCTATGGATCAAATGGTGAGGTGATCAACGAATAATGATGTTTCAGGGGGAAAGCTATGAATCAAATGACTATGGTCATAGCCATCGTATTATGATGGTCTAGAAATTACGTGTTAGACTGGTCGTCCCGTTCTTAAGGAAACCTATGTTAAGGACTAGAAACAACATTTTGAAGAAACAACAAAAAACGAAAGACTTTTCATTTAGTCTCAACACTTAGTATGTAACATTACTGACTCAAAAACTAATCCGTTCTGATAACATTGATAAGAAAGGATTTGTAAAGAGGTTAAACGTGATATTCTTGCTTTTAATACAAACGCTATGTTCAGTTCGGAATTTAATTTTAGCATAGAGGGGAAGAGATGGAAGGACATATGCCATATGATTTACTTGATTGTATATTCGATGATAATTAACAATTTAGAAACCTGTCGTAGATAACACTGCGGTGGCTAGTGTACACATAATATCACACAACGACAACAGATAAATATTTATTCCTTACAAATATTTATCCTTAGGTAAATCGGAATAGATTTCTTTATAGGTGTCACCTACACTTTGTTCCAACTTTTCCATTAAATTTATGTATTTTTTATTTAGTAAACATCTGTATAACTTTTTCTGTTTCAAGAAGAAAAACATTAAATTTTTTTAAGTCAGTCTATATGATGATCAGGTGGAGAAACCAGTGATTTTAATCATCGCCATCTTATATTTGCGGTATTAACCGTGAAAACACTAAAGAGGTTTTTGTACGCGAAAAGGCTTAAGAACAATCAACAAATGGCAGACGTGATAATGAAACTGAAATAAAATTATGTGCACAGAGATGTGTGTTCCTTCTACTGAATGAGAGAAAGAAAAAGAACTGCATGCACCTACATATGTACATACATAAGCATACTTGCATATATCTGTGTATGTGTACATGTGCAATATGAATATATGAAATATTTTGCATTTACGCCTATGAATTTTGAATGAGTGTACGTACGTGGGGACATACATGAGAATAATTGCATGTACGTTATATGTATGTAGGCACAAATTCACATAACTTTATTTGAGAAGATGTGAATTAAAACTTCATAATTACGACAGTCACTTTTTTTCAAGTTTATGTGTGGAATTTTCTACGGAAATATAATGAAAACAAAAACAAAGGCTTTAACAAGTACATGGACATTGGTTCAGAAAAGAAAAGAATGAAAAATTATTTGCATATGCAAGTGTTTAAAAGTTTTTCTGGATTATTATAAACACAGTACGTGTGTATAGAACATAACAGTAATCACTCTATATGTATATAGACATATATATGTGTATGAAAAAGACCAATGTCACATCCGGACGTAAAAGGTATGCAAAAAAAAAGAAATTCAAAAAATAAAAATGAAATAAAGAAATGACAATGTTTGTGCATATGAGATTTCATATTATTTGCTGAAATGCACAAACGTATGTGTGTGCATCTTTATTCGTTAATGTTGCAGGTGTACAATATTATTCCGGACGTGTTTAATTCTCAGACTCACTCATATTCGTTTGATGTACTTCTTTTCATACAATGAATGAACGACTTGTTCATAATCCAATCTGGTTTCTGCACAAAATTTTTGCAAGTTGCTTTTTTTTTTTTTTAATTTGAATTTGAAATATTCTTTAAACGTATGTATTATTAAAAATGCAATCGTTTAAGAAGGGGTTTTCAAATTATATGCATATCCTGCAGTAGTCAGACTTAAAGAAAAGAGAATAAAAAAAATAAATAAATAAATTTTAAGAACATTACAGTCGGGCAATGCCGACCTTTAAATACCTTACACCGCTTTACCAAGTGCATTATTTCACATGCAAAATTACACATCATCACAAAAAGCGATCCAAATTCCCTATCGTAAATTTTTTTTTGCTAAATTGTTGCAACGGACCGATTCTCATCATAAAATATTAAAAATTAAGCATCTTTTCGAAGACCTTAGTATTCAGGAGAAATCTAATATAGAGAGGGGTCCAAAAAATAGACCTATGTGGTCCAACTTTGGTAGTTTTGGTGGATTTCCTTCTCAGTTATATATTATGAACCATTTTAACAATTATATATCAAAAGTTATACCTTCCTACTATAAAAAGGTTCACTTTTCGCAGGAATGGGAGGTCTTTAAACAAATTGGCATAGTTGAACCAAACTTTTCATACCAATTTCGGTTGTCGAAGTACGCGAGGAGTGGTCGAAGAAATGGACCGATCCGGAGCGTTTCCAATAGCATTCGTCCTTGGGCTGCATTTCATCAAGATATTTTAAAAATTAGGGCCTGTAGGATGAATACAATATTACATGGACAGATACCAGACGGACAGACAAGTTTAGATCAGAATCATTTTCTAAAACGATCGGTATAACAAAAGGTAGGTCTATCTTAAGCTCTTCTGGGTGTTACGTACGTCCGTACAAGCGCAATATACCCTGTGCCACAAATGGTTTAGGGTGTAAAAACCGACAAAGCTCCTAACTAACTCTGATGGAGATATTTATTTGATTTTCAAAACATATTGTCTATTTTCCATAATAGAATAATAGAATTTCTTTTTCCTTTGATGTTTTTAGTTTTCATAATTTTTTTTGTCAGCTGGCTGGCTTTAGTAAATCCTAGTTATCTTACAGATACGTGGTTTCAACAGAAACTTTAATTTGGTAACTTGAACTTTTTTGTTATTAAGGACGAACACCCGAGATGCTCTTATATATATATGCTTTTATACTAAGCCTCTGTGTGGTAGCTGCAGCATCTTAACTTATAACTAATGTTTCTTAGTGACAAAAATTCGGACGCCATTACTTTTGAATCTAACTACTTCCGCATCCGTTCCGAGCAGCCAACTCTACATTCGAAACACTTGCTCGCTAACGCACAGTCCCCGAACGGACGGGTTAAATACAATATAAATAGAACAAAGAAAGTTTTCAATTGTATATGAAAAAAGGGTCTATTTAAGAAGTTCGTGAGCGCCCTTGCAAACCGCACCTATTCCAATGAAGCTTTTTTTCACTGCTTGGAACTGCGTCATATTATTATTATTACTACTGGAAACAATTTTCCTTTTATTTTATTTTTGTCTATTTTTATTGACTGTTGCGCTTAGACTGAACTCCTTTCTCATTATCTACCTATACGTACTTATACTTGTTATCTAGCCATAGAGCATTGATATAATTTATTTGAAGCAAAAAAAAAAAAACAAAGAAAAAAAAGAAAAAAATTCTGTACATTAGAAGCTAATGTTATGGACTCTATTTTTAACTGGAATAACGTCTATATGGTTAGTTTAGTCGTGTTAATAAAGTTACACATTATGACCAGAGAATTAAACTCTCTGAGTTTGAGCTTCGGAATTGAAAAAAGGTGATGGAAACTTGAAAAATATTAGGTGAATACAAAAATTTTGATCACCGGCGTCTATAGGTAAAAATGATAAAGAAATGAGAAGTACCAGTGGAGATAACAGTTAAATTCGATGGCTTTGACCTTTCTCTACATAAAGTAACGATTTTCCATTTAATATTGGTTTGTTCGGCGTATGCCGACGGTAATTATGGAGCGCTCAAAATACCTCTTCTTCCATATTCATTACTTTTGTTGTTTAGTTGAAGTAATCTGCTCACGAAGTTCATCAAACACGTTCAGATGCTCATGGTGATGTTGCTTCATCATGTCACAATTGTCGGTTTTGGTTCCAATGGTTTAAAAATGGCAACATGAACTGAATGAAAATGCCATTTTTTGGCCACTTGTTGCAAGAGTGGTCCAGGATACACTGTTGCAAGTTCACTGTGGAAACTTCTGCCACCCACCTTCTTATTACCATTTGTTCAGATCGGCGCAACATGGCTTGGCTGCTTGGCTGCTGAAGAAGCGTGAAAATGGATCGAGGGGCGGATCGCTGCCAAAGTAACTGTAACAAGGTACCTGGTGTCAACATAACCGTATTAAGCTTTTAAGATGCCAGTTGTAGCCAACGTACATTTTATTTGAAAAGATATTTTAGGTAAAAAGGATTTCTGCTTCGATAGCGTCACTTTTTTCGGTTCCTTTTTTAAGTCGCTAGAGCAATTGTCATTGTCAAATGTGGAAAGGCACGAAAGACTGAAGAACCGTTACATCGAATGACCGACTTACTAAGAGAGAGAGATCTATTCTCAAGTAAAGGGGAAAGTTGCACATAAGCAGCAAAACCCTAACATTCTGCAATTCTGTGAACCGGCTTTGGAACCGTTTATTCTTTAGAGATTTAAAATCGAACTTTCACAAACACTAATCCCTTTCGTCATCCCCTTCTTGCTATAACCGTTCCTCATCCCCAACGCGGCCGCACTTGCAGGGAACATTCCCTAAATAGTCGGTCATAGAAAAAAAAGACAACCTATGGAAGTGGGAGTTGTGCCTTTTACCATGGATAATACCTCAAAAAATCGACCTGTCTTCATTAAGTAGGTTCTTTCAAAACCAATCTTTTCCCACTTGCAAAATTCAAGTTCACGAACCGATTGGGCAGATAACGGATGACGGGATCTATGCTCGGAAGCTAAACTCATGTGAACTTGTCTCAACGTGTACGGTTTAAATTCGATTGAATTTTATGCCAATTTTTCAAATTTTTTCTCAAACAGGTAATGCATATCAACGTTGAACCCAAGGCAGAGATAGAAGTAAATGGCAACGTTGAGAAACAAGCAAACAAAATTAGCCCCTGCTACGCAAACAAACCGATATCGTGAGGCAAAATTGATTTCATTCGTATCGACCTTGATTGTTCAAATCAATCACTTCGGCCGGAGCAGAGTATCACGTTCAATTATTTCAAGTGATTGCAAGCTTTTTATTTCAATATCTCATATTTGAAAGGAATGAACGTAATTTCAGGAGTCATTACGAAAAGTTACATTAATCTTTGAACTTTTTTACATTTCAATATCAATTTTAAATTAAAGATATTTCGCCAACATTGCCTTTTTGCCAACATCGTTTAATTGCCAATTTACATATGAAAGAAGTTAATTTAGTAACAAAATCCATTAAACTTTTATAATTTCATTAGACGAGAGAGTCTGTGTACATATACATGCAGTAATACACTCATGGATGAAATGCTAACTTGCAATAAAAGGGTAAAAGAATACTCTGAAATTCGGGCAGTGGTCGGTCGGTCGTCGCCTCATGCAGACATTGACTAATCATACAGGTAATTTGTCACCATCGCCGTCGCCCTTGTCAACATTATCAATTCAAATGCCTTAAACTCGTATCGGTAAAGCTAGGGCTAGAGAAATATAAGAACAACAACAACAGTGGCACCAGCATCCAAGCAAACTGATGTAATGAAACTTTAAAACGGAAGTTTGTATTTTTCCAAAAGCAATTGAAAACCATTATTGCTGGGTGGCGTAGACAGACCTCTTAACAGTAAACACGTTAATTGCATTTTCGTGTATAAACACACACCGATTTGTACAAAATTCAGTACGCGTCTATACGCCATTCTTTGCGACGGTTTGCACAAATAAAGATACAGACATCATTCTCTAAGTATGTTTTGCGTTCTTTCGAATCGATGTTAATAACATGGAAACATGGAGCTTAAAAGTGACCACAAATTCATGTCATGTGGAATCAGTAAAACACACGGCAGGTTTGTTTTGGATACATCGGTGATTATTATCAAATTGAAGCATAGCGGGCATAGTTGGGGAGGAGAGATTTTGACACAATACCGAAAAAGAAATTTCAAAAACCTTTTTGTCACTTTTACCTTAACTGGCATATTTGAGGGTTGGATACAGTCGGTAATTGACAGGAATCAACGTTTTGTGTTTTTATGTTCGTGTCTTTGCGTGTCTTTGTGAGTGACTGAATCATTTCGAATTCAATGGTTAACTGTGTGTATACGAAGGAGTATAAACTCTTATCCACAATAGAAATCCTTAGCCATCAATGAATTTGTTCATGTTTGTTAGTTAGTTAGTTCTGTTTTATATATATTCGGACACGTGATGACCGTGCTACACATTGTATACCTTTCTTGGCGCTTCATTGTTTTGCATTCGTTTTGTGTACTCGAAAAGAATCACTTGTTGTGTGATACTGTTCGCGTTTACGTTGCTGTATAATTATCAACGAAATAACATCATCAACATCCAACGAGCTAATGAAGCCCTCGAGCCATATCTAAGTCGACTCGTTCATGAATTTACATACACATGTACGTATGTACATGTACAATAAAATGCTCATATATTATGTAATGCCGTAACAACACCTTCGGGCAGTAACCATATGCCAAAATATCAAGAGCGTATCATTACAATGGACCAACAGGTCCACCACCATCACTATTAGCCAGCAGGTATAAGCAAAAGTCGTTGTCGTTGTCCTCGTCACAAGAGTACGTGATAATGATTACAGTTATGGTGTCGGTGTTGGCGGTAATGAGCTGGTTATCTTTATGTGGGTGACCCTTATGCTCATATTAAACGTTATCAGACCATTAAAACAAACTTAAAGATATTTTGCAAAGTTTTTTTCGTGTTTACTTAAAAACTCAGTTACACTTGTTAGAAATGCGAAGGAAATAAGCAAAACAGCGGAATGATATTACATTGACGCTTTGCAATTTACTTGACTTAACCTTACAAATCCACCATTAGATGGCCTACAAAACAAAAGTGTTTTCTTTATGTACTTAGAAAGGAAGAGAATGAAAACATGGCGGATGGTATTACCGTTACGAAGGGCCCGCAAAAACGTTTCTTTTTTGAAACTTCTTATATGCACACGTATGTTTTTGATTAGCAAGCGATCCTGGAAAAGTGCCTCCCAGAAGTTAATTTATCCCCCTTCGGATTGGTCTAGCTTATGTTCAATTGCTTATCAATCCGTAGAGTGTTAATGAAAATTAATTTTGGTTCCTTATATACTTCAAAACAAGCCCGATCCATCCAGAAGTAAGAATCTAATTTGTAACAAACCCATACTAAAACTTTCATAAACTTGCTGGAATACACATAGACTTACTGGAATAGCTAATGTCGTACGATGGTTTAGCAATGTCCGTCATTATAGCTTTTTTCTTTTATTGCGATAAAGATTGATCTTCCATTTGTATTCTATTTCCTATGCTGCTCGGCTTCACTCCGCAAAGTCTTCTATCTTCTTTTAATACCACTATAGTTCAGCTGGAGCTAGTCTCTGTTTGATACTATGCCAAAGAAACAGACCGTATATATGATCAGCTCGACTTCATTCGAAAGCACACATTCTCGTGCATTTCTAGTTGGATTTTTTCGATGACTTAAAGGACTTTAAAAAAAACTCTCTTCGTTTTAGATTATAATTTATAGCGAATTCATAAATGTTTTGAAAATCAATTACTAGCCATTTTGTTGCATATTGAGTAAAGTCCTCATTATAACATTAATAACTTCTGATTGATTTGTATTTGCTTTATTACTGGTGTTCAGTAAATAAGGGTGAGAGCATCATATAACATCAACCCTAAGCAGACGTTAAATATTGTGACAGAAAACTTCAATAAAAGATAAACTTGTTCAACAACCCGCCCTA
>CCAG010013596.1:0-39440 GCA_001077435.1 Glossina morsitans morsitans | reverse complement strand
AGTGGATTGTTAGGATTTTACTGGTCGAACACTCACTGTAGCTTTTTTTATCGTAATGGGAATTAAACCTGGATTAATAGTCTCTTAATAGCCTCGCTTGGTTCTGCCGATACATGGGGCGTAGCACCTTTATTATTGAGCATGAGAATTACGCAAAGTTTATGCTAAAATGTACGAGTCCGTTTACTTCAACATGTGTGCATCTATAAAGCATGCAATTGCGAACGAATTTCGAACAAATTATTTAAATCACATGGGAGGAGGGGTGAGCAAGGTTAAAAATTTGGGGTTAATTTTGTCCAGGGATTTATTAAGACCCATGTAGATAATACCCATCTATAAGCTTTTGGAAAAGGTTTTAGACGCATAACAAGTGAATTCAAAGAGGTTGGGAGTGATTGACTTGCTTTTTATGGACGTGCGCTGGCAGAGAGCGTTGACTTTGGCTGTAAGTGCAATAATAAAGTTCGAGAATGAAAAAGGCCGGAGATGTACGTGTGTCAAGGGAAGATGTATGCAATTGCACTCCGCGCTACTCCACTTTTTAAGAAGACAAGCTCGTTTTGGACCCTCCTGACAAAACTATACTTAAGGGATTTTCGCTCATGCAAGGCGTCATTATCACCGATAATTATGCTGGCGATTGATAAACACTGATGTTTTGGTGGAAATAGTAAAGTTTTGCTGAATGGTTTGAGATACGAAAAGAGATACGAATTTTCAAAACCATCGTATGATTCACAGCCATTGTAGAAAATAAATCGAGGATATGAAGTAAGTTTCTTTTTAGAACGGACAAGTTGGTGGTATACTTAAGAGGATAAGATTCGTCTTTTAAGCATGTACCTTAGCTCGACTTTTCTATCTGAAATAGATTTCAACTTTCAATTAAACTACGAGCCCATTGACTTGAAGTTGCATGCAAATAAAGAAGAGGAAGAAGAAAAAACCACACAAACATTCGTAAACCGATAGGAGAGATAGGCATAGGATTCAGATTAATGAGTGAAATGAGTTTTTCGAATGGGAGAAGATTAGTTTTGTTAAAAGGAAATGGTAGCAAGTGTAGGGAACCTACCACACGAAATTATACCAAAAGACAAACAAATGGCCGAAGTAACAATTATTTACGAAATACCAAAAATAGATTCGTTAGCAAAATGTCAAAGCACCCTACAAACTACACACGGGAGTACCAATTGCAGAATACAAAACAAATAGAAATTATCGCAGTCTTCACAATTCATTTCATTAATTTGTAAAAAACGCTGAGCAAACACTTTAAGAACACCCCAAAACCACCATTGTCTGGACACTCTTCTATCGCTTACAAATTTGTCTACAAAACCTATGGAGAGGTTATCAAATATTTTTAAATTACCGCCACACCGTTTGGAACGGGAAAGTTGAACTTCGATATATGTTCTTATTTTGTTTTACAGATGGGGTTTTATCTCCAAATCGACGTTAATTAAGTGTGTGCTGACTGCAGATCGGGTTCATTCGTTCGTACCGAACTGCTAGGTGATCTTGAAGTATATATTCGTCCGAAATTAGAGTATAACTCGCGTATGTCGTGCGGGGGCTTCCAAACCTTGCTTGGAGACTTTTATATAGCGACATTATATGGCGATGCCCACGCGACGAGAATGTGTAAAAATCTTTCGATATCGTTGAGTGTCGGCGTATTGTAGGCTATGTAGAGCTTATTCATAGGTACTGCCAAGTTGTTTAGCGGGACTAACTTTCGACGGACTTTGTCTTCCGCAAATATTTTGCTTACCTAAATTCATTTCATTCTCAGTCCGTTTTCCCGTTAAATTTTCTGCCAGTTGTTGTTAATCTTTTCGCCAATCGTCAGCTGAATGATGCAGACAACGCCCCATGAATGTGTACTTGATTTTTCCCTTTCTTTAGGATTTTCTCTCTTACACAATCGACTAATTCTACGACGGCATAAATACAGGTGCCTTATGCAGTTCACGATTAATGAAAATACTGCCGGAAATTCATTAGCACAAGATGAAGCCCAGTATGTTAGAAGATTGGCGAAAGTTGGAGCTTTCCTAAGCTTCTATCCTGTAAATAAGTTGCTCCAATTCTTTAAATAAGCCCACAATCTCTTATGTGTGCTTTATGTGCGATTGGTTATAAAGTATTGAAAAAATATTTTTAAAGTTTAGGTTCACGTAATTTTTACCGGCGTATAGTTTATTAGCCAGCAGTTTATTATCAAAGCTGATTTGTTTTTAGAACCTTTACATTGCTTCTCCTTGTTATGAACGAAAACATTTTGTGATGAGCTAAAGAGAGATGAAATTCATAGTAATTCGAAAATGAATTAATTATCCTTGATATTAAACAAATCCATTTGAAAAAGTCCTAATAGCAATCATTTTTTTCATAAACTCGAGTGATGGTGTTAATCTCTTTGACAAATAACAAAGGGCTCTATCAATAGTAAATACAGTCAAAAATAGCATTAAATGCTTTATATACTGGAATAAGATGAAACGGTATAAAGATAATATTGTACACAAATTTATAGAGAAGTGTAGACTAAATGAAAACTTTGTCTTCATTTTGTAATTTGATTAATTATGAGAGAGTATAATTCATTTATTCGTTTCATTGTGATGACAGTTCGTTTGTCACTTGGTGAACGGCAATGACAGGAGCAGTCAATTGACAGCAACTGAACGAACTGAAGGCAAAGCAAGTAAAATATTTACAACGGACAGCAAAGTAATCGATGGCTATGATAATGAGTACGCGAAAATGCTAAACCAACACAGAGGAAGCATATGAAGGAAAATATGACTGGAAAAAAAACACTCATCAATGAAAGCAAAAATAGCAATTGTTGATCCTATCTACATATGCGCTATACATTACCTTTTTTTTTTTTGTTCCATAATCAACGCACTACTCTTCCAATCACTCACTTAAGCAATTAGTACATTATTTAATTATTTATAGTCAAGGTTTGCAATCTCCTAATATTTAACTACATTAACGGGCGAACACACACTAAACGCATGTTAATTGTTAAGTTGTTTTTGTTTGTGAACAGACATAAAGAAGAAAGAAAATCGTTTATTTTGCCTAACATAAACGCAACCAAATCACAATGAAAGGAATGAATTCCTAATTAGATAACATTGTTTTCGTTAATATAAACATATCTAAAGATTATTGTTTTGCTCGTTTCAATTAAGAAAATGTCAGTGGTTTTTCGTTCAATGTATTATTGTGCGCCAATTTTTCCCCGTTCGAAATTTACTTAGGACAATAAGAAGTTTTCTAATTGTTGTGTGCTCGCTGGTAAAGTGAAATGACACGGAAATGAAGTTACATTACCTTGAGCTTCGGCGACAATGGAGTGTAAAACCATTGTCTGCTGCGAATGTTTGAATAAAGAAACAACTACGTGAAACTTCCTTAATAAATCTGGTGAAGTGATTCGTCTGCAAATGTCAGAGAGCTTCGAAGAAGATGCTTCGCTTTGTAACTTACACAGAACATACTTGCTGCAACGCTTTACTATGCCCGGCTGCAGCTATCGACCAAGTCGTTTGGAGCTTAAACCATCCTCCCAATGCCTTTTCCCAGAGCTGCAAGAGAAAAGAATTTCGAATTGACTTAATCACTGTCTTCACTACGCTTAGTTTTGCGACTCTTAGATTGCCACTCCACGGCTTTTTTCCACGTCCTTCATCATTTTTCCCATATATTATATGGAAACATATGCCAACTTGGCTGGTTACCAAATTCTCCCCTGCTTCTTATACACTTACTACACTTACTACAACGCAAACCTAAAGTAGGGAATCGTGCGAATTTTTGGTCTTTTTTATTGTTGAGAATAGGATACTTCTTTTTTTTGGTATGTTAAAGGTAAATGGATTAGGCCTGTTAAGAAATAGACCAATATATCCGGTTACGTGACGAGTTGTTAACACGAATTGTTTTTTGGGCTTATAGTTGATGTCAGCGGTGAAGATAACAAGCGTTAGTTTCTGCGTGATAATTGTGTTGACTTATTGATGATTGGGTGATGTTGGTCTCTCTTGACTAGGAGTTATTCATGTTGTAGTAGTCTGTCTACTCAGTATTGTCCATTCTGGGGTTTGGTCCAGAAGATTTGTGTGAAATTGTCATCGTATAAGATTTGCTTATTTACGGATTGATAAGATTTTGTAAAATTGCGAGTAGACGAGACATGTTTGTTTATTGATAATTCTGTTGACTTAGAAAGCGAACTAAGCAATTTTAATAAACGCAGGCAGTCGCTTGAGAATATCAAAGTCCTTTTACACCATTTTTGCAAAACTCATCCATTTCAACTATTTTTAAAACGACATGTTGCACGTAAGTGTTAAACTGATCCCATGGCTTTTTTAAGTTAGAACATAAATTTGTTGTATTGAAAATATTTAACGATTTAAGTCGATTAATTATTGTTAGTGGCGTTTGGTATTCACCGGTTCATCAGACTTCAGCAGCTTACAATTGTCTGCACTTTTTTGATGCTGAGAAACGCGATTCATTCTCGCAGCCGCTGGATCTGGCCATGATTTTTACGCCTGGAATTCCCGAGGTAGACTCACTTTGCATCTCCGAGTGGCATACAAGGCAAAAAAGATGCTTCATTTGTTTTGCTGGGATACAAAAAAATTCTCTCCATTAGTACACACAAAAGTCAATATGTTCGTTGTTGAAAAAAGAATTTTTGCGTTGCGATGTGTGTTGGTGTTACGAATGCTTATTATTGCCAGATGCCCAAGCTATGAAAGGAAACACAAGTTCACACATGCATGTCCTCTACACGACAGCTGGGGCCATCAGCGAACAAATCCCGATTTTATATTTACATTCTTGGTATATATGCTATTCATTACAGCGCCATAACAAATATGCTAATCATTTGATAGCGAAAACATTCAGTTAATAAGGAAATTTGTTGCATGGTCATACATTAAGCTGGCTCATTGTTCTATGTTAGAAAACATTGCAAATTTAAGTGATGTGCATTTGGGATTCGTTCTAAGGCGGATATATATTATAAGCTTCCCACTCGTTATATTTGTCTTTATTGCATGTATACGCATGATCGTTCATCAATATCATATTAGTTATATCACAAATGTCACAACATACCAACAACAACAACAGTGACAACTTAGTAAATTTTATTCTACAACAAAATTTTCGTGTACACAGAATGAATTTTTATTAGTTTCTGTGGTTTTTGAATTGAATCGAAAATACCATGAATCATGCAGTTGCCACCTTTTGTGGTAAGGAACGCATATCGCACATGCTATCAGCGAAAAGAGTGGTAAAGAGAAATGAAAATCAAAAATGAAAAAAAAAAACGTTCATGAAAGTTGTGGCCACTAAAAGTTTGCATTCCTATAGATTTTGCATCAAATTGCCACTATTCAGGTATAATTGAAAAATGCAGTTTGGCGCATCATTACTATTTCCATATGCTTGGAATGCTTCTTTTGAAAATTCAATTTTGTTTTCATTTTAAAAATGCAGTTTTATTTACATATACAGGTTTCTTTGTAACTCTTTTCAAAAAAGTCGCAATCAGCCTTCTTAAAAAAAAAGAAATGGGAATATTCCTAAATCACCGTCGAAAGTATTACAGTTTAGTAGTTATAATTGTAGTAATTGTAGTCAAATTGGCCGAATTGCAGGTAGGGTTGGTCAGCGTACTTGCGAAGAACATCGGCATGGTAGATCTTAACGTCCTTCAAGTACATGTTTGGCACGAAGAATTCTAATTCATCGACAATGCGGTCGAACGGATAACCGAAAGGTTTCTGGTCGACGTAGCGTACACCAGAGCCAATGCCGCAACTGTAGGTAGTGTCGTAGGTAGAGTAGGGTTGATAGGAAGCAGTGAAGGGCGAAACGAAAACGAATAATTGCATGGGCATACCCTTGGCCCAACCGCGAGGCAACATAAGACGGTCAGGGAAGCCGCAATGAGGCTGACTGATATCCATGGGAAATTGTTGTTTGTCTTCCAAAGCAAGCATTACTTGTTTGTATAACTCGGTGTATGTGGTGCGATCGTCAATTGTTAAATAGAAGTCCTGAGAATTGCGTTGAACGGTATTAACGCCCGCCGTGAGTGTGTGAATAAATTGGTCGAGTTCAATAAAGTTTTGTTGATTATCCATAATGGAGATGGTGCGTCCAAATTCATCATATTTAGGACCCAAGAAAGTGCGGATCACAACTGGTTGAGGTTTATCTGATTCAATGGTGAATTCGAGGGCGAAGGGTTTGTGGTTTAGACGAGCCTGCCGAGCCAACAACGTTTTGTCCCAAACAAATTGACCATCGACGAAGGTCATTTTGTCATTCAACAAGTTAGTGACATCAAAGTCGACTAAATCGAAGTAAGTAACCAAGTCAGTGACCTGAACGTTCTTAATCGTAACGCCAGGGAACAACAATTCTTGTTGAGTGTATGGCTTAATGTAGTATTGGAATTGGAAGTATACGTCAGCAATTCTCTTGTAGACCGAATAGAAGAGAGGATCACGCATCATTGTTTCATAATTAACAAAAATATTAGGGAAAACTTCAGTATCCTGCGGCTCAACATCGGCAAGATACATATGAGTGAACATATTCCATTGGCGGAAGAAGTATTGGTCGTATACATCAACGTTGCCTTGCATAATATTGCCAATGAATTCAATAGCTTGTGGCTTACGAAGATCGATGAAGGTACCATCTTGTGTTTTATAGTAACCAGTAGAGATAACGTCATCAAGGCGGGTGAAGAAGTTATTTATTTTCTTCAAGAGTCCGTCATTGTTATAGCTTTCGATATCATAGTAGTTTTTGCGGTAGCTAAAGCCAACACCGTTGTGGTAAATCAACTGGGGATCGTAACCAGCTTCATATTCATCGTTGACCGAGACTTGAGGTATATCGCCTAGACCATGAGACAGACGTTCTTGGTAATAACGAGCTAAGATTTGACGGACAGTGTAGAGGTAATTTTCACCACGACGGTCTTTGTTCAAACCGAATGTTTTGCCATCTAAGAAGAAAGCGTAATCCAAGTTGTAATAGTACCAGTAAGCATTCCAATCCAAATCTTCGGTGAAGTAACTCAAAACGGACTCCTGGTTGAAAATGTCAATGTCACGAGTATAGTCAACGGGCATCCAGAACATTTGGACATCTTGCATGGCTTCAACGTATTTAGGGTCCTGGTTGTATTGCTGAATATTGTCGCGTAACATGAAACGGTCTTCAGAGTACCAATTTTCACCCAGACCCATCAATTTCCACCATTGCCATGTCTTAAAGTCCTTGGTATAGAAGTAGAAGTTCTTGTTAACTTGATTGACTTGTTGTTGTTGCTGCTGTTGTTGATTAAACTGTTGTTGTTGCTGCTGTTGGGTGAAGTAGGGAGCATAGAGAACATCTTTGTATTGCTTTTCGTACATAACCAATTTGCTCCAAACATCGTAATCGAATTTTTCGGCTTGGTAGACGAATTTACTGTTGAAGAAGTATTGCGGGAAGATTTCATAGATTGAAGGTAGAATCATTCCTTGAAGATCTTGACGATGAATGACAGCTAAGTTCAAAGCATAGATGAACATGTGCTCGTTAACGTGAACGCGGGCCCATGCAACGTTGTTTTGGAAGGTTTCGAAATTCTTGGCGAAGTAGAAGAAGTTGAATAGACCAATCAGTTGCTTGTTGTGGGTCTTCACCAAAGCACCGAAGAATTCACCTTGAGGCAAAAGTGCGCCGGCCTTATAGGCTTGTTGGAATTTCTGCATGTAATAGTCGTATTGCTACAAAAATACAAAAGTTTTACTCATTATATTAACCATTGCAACAGCATATATAAGATAATAATTCCCTTACTATATATTCCGAAGGGTTAAAAGTGGCGGTCTGAGCCAACTGAATCCATTCCTCGAACATCAATGGGTCTTCAACACGGTACACAATTTCGAACAAGAATTTTTGTTTAGCTAAAAACTCCTTGCTAGCATATTTAACGTTTTGGTTTTTCTGTGACCCGTAAACGATGTTTTGTTTGTTTAATGGGTTGTAAGCAGAATATTGTTGGTTGTAACCGGCATTCTGTGCATTATGTGCAGTGTTCTGATAACCGTGGACAGCTTGTTGGTTAATACTCGTCTTTTGATTATAGGCGGTCTGTTGCTGTCCAAGAGTGCGTTGTTGTTGGAAGACACTTGGAATGGGGAATCGGTGTTGGTAAGCGTTTAAAGTAACTTTTTGATGCTTGGAATCAAAAGCGGATACAGCCGCAAAGATCGCCAAAAATATGTAAGCAATTTTCATTTTGCTTGTATTATCAATAGCTAAATTGTTTCCAATAAGATATGCACAGCTAATCCGATGCTCAGGGACTGTTGTTCATTTCAATTTGCGACCGAGTTTTTATACAAAACACAAATAAAGTTCAGAACTCTTATCGCGGTTTGTAATGATTGTTTTTTTTTTCTTTTTGGTCTCCATTATTTTTAGCATAAATGAATTCGACATCTACTTGATAACAATGTTGCCTATGTCAAAGATCAATCGTTTAAATTTTATTTATAAAACGTTTATTTGCAATCACCATCTGCTGCTCACCAAGCTGTTTACATGAAATAATTATGTTTTCACAATTATCAGGCGATTTCTTATCGTTGAGTACGCACGCCGATATTTAACCGTTTGCTATTATTTTGCCCTCCAAAAACACCTTTATGTATCAACATTGTAGTGCATAATTATCAGGCTGTGATTCAATTAGAAAAACTTCCTCATCGACTTACACCAATCGATTGTTAGTCAAACTTTTAGAAGATTTAATTTAATCTAAATATGGAAGTTACAGTAAACCTAAAAGTTTACCATTTTTTTAAACAGATTTCTGTGTCTTATCCATAATACCTACTGTGATTTGTTATATGGAAAACTCCCCAAATTTAGTCATCCTTCATAAATCAGAATCCTGCAAAAGGGGAAACGTATTGTGAACAAATGAAATAAAGAATAATATTTTGAAAGCCCTGATTTCATATGCAAGTGGTTCTTTGAATATCTGGATAATACATATTTCTCTTAATGGTACAACCATACCACCCGTCAGAAACTCCTGATGATTTTTACTAATAATCATAACGCATATCTTGATATTTAAAGCAGTTTCTCGTTATAGGTTGTGCTTGTGTTCTGATGTCTCTTTGTGTCGGTAAAAGCTAATATGTATGTTTGAAATTCCCTGAAAAGGCAGATAATCGAATTTTGTCAAATGTCATTTTGAATCAATCACCTAAACCCGGAGAATAAGGGGCAAGTCCGACCAATAGTATTCGTCAGTAACCCTAACTTTTCAAAAGCAGGCGTGTTATGGTGATCCGTGCGTTCCGATCCGAACCATTTTCAATAACTTTTGGTGCTTGGACCAGAACACATTGGTATTCCAAATTCCATCACAGCATCTAAAAAATTGCGATCTGCGCGTTGAATACAAGATATCAGGACGGACAGACAAGGTTACGTCTTTCCTGGATCGATCAATGTAGTAATGAGAGAGTCTATCGCAAGTTCTTCTGGGCATTGCATATATTCGTACAAACTTGTGCAACAAATGGTGTAAGGTATAATAAATAATTTGGTAATCTATCTCTACAAAGTCGTTGAATCTCAATCATGTAACCCTTTAATAGAGCGCTTTTGGTTTCCAAGATAAAATAGAAACTCTTTTTATACTAATACCGTGCATATCTAGCAGTTTTGTGGGACGATCTTTTATTGTCCGTGTATTTTGAAATTGGAGTGCGTTGCCACTGACTTTGATATCTTTTGATAACTGCCTGGACACGCTTAGAAGAAAATTGATCAAATTCTTTAATATGTAAATTTCTCTTGTTGGTGTCAGGAAATGACTACTAGTGATAATATGGAGCAAGGCCAATAACCTTTCAGTCGAATTATACATATACTCATGACATAACCTTTTCTGTACATGGTAATTATGTATCCTTTAGATATGCACATTGGCTACGTGGGTTCATAGTTGTAATAATAATGAATCAATTCAAAAAAAAAAATAATATATGAATGCATAATTACACAATAACAAAAAAATAGATATCGCTCAAGATTTATATCATTACTTAGCCTATGTAGATGTATTAAGTATGAATTATCAAAATCGGGTTGAGGGTAATGGTTGTTCCCCACAATTGTACGCCATATATCCGAATGGGTTCGACTCTCTCTCACTTCATTTAAAAAGCATGACCTTTATATATTATATTAACATACATAAGAAAATACATAGAATAAATTAATATTTGCTAGAGCAATAAATGCCTCTATTTATGTTCGTTTACGCACAAACGCACGCATACGTTTGCGATGAGAGCGAAAGATTTCTAACGACTTCACATTGATTGGGAGCATTATTTCTATAGCATCCTGTGTTTTGCCAGGCCATTTTCAAAGTCTCATTTCTCCGAGCAAACCGCAACATAATCTGTACGTCATTGGAAAGGCTCTCGATCAAAGATTCATGCGATGCTAGGTTTATTTTTTTGCTGTACTTGCCAAAGTAGTTACGCAAACTTACGCTTTTTCAATACCATTTTTTCATATCAAACTTTAACTAATTAACATAAAGTCATCTTTAGTTTGTAATATTTTTTGAAGAAAAATGCTGATATATTCTTTTGTGGAAACGTTTGCAGCATCCAGAGGGAAGATTCAAAAGTATATTTGATCAAAATCAAATTTTGAATCGATTTAGGCAATGCAACGTCTGTAGTAAATGTTCTGCTTTACGCAAAAATGAAACTATGGGCTTCGAATTTAGCGGGTACATTAGCACGTGGAGAATACCCATGTTTTCAAGAGACGAAAAAAAAAATTAAACTTTTACTCATTACTCGAAAACTACAACAGATACAACTATAAGAACTTACGCGTGTATTCTATCGATTATCGCATGCTATTCGTCAGGCCCACACAATGTTATAGAATATCGACACTTGTTATCTTCTGTTATGTTATATTTTCCTTTTTTCCCTTTTTAAAATAAAAGTGGTGGCGATAAAAGATACGATAAAATGCGAATATAATGTTCCTACTTGTTCAATATAGGTTTCTTTACTCCAAAAGGTGTGAAGCAATTTATTGCGATTCATAGACAATTGCAAAATAAAAAATAATTTTACCTCATTTTTTATTATTATTGTATTTATTTAAGTTTCGGACTTGGGCAAATGTGCCTATAGTTATATTTTATGGTCTTCTTTGTGTTAAATCGTTTTTAAGTCGTAAAAAAGAACTCAACGGTAAAAGGTATTAACAAGAACTTTCTTTCACTTTAGATTGTGGTTCATGCCGTTTTTATTTAAAAATGGAATGGATGACGAATTTTTACCTCTTTTCCACATAGGTCTCCTCTTATTTCACCAATGGCACCATTAATCTTGATGAATAAGATCATTGAGAGTTCATGGTTTATTAAAGTAAACTCGAACTTAACCCAAGATCTTTGTATTAAGCTTATATAGGCATTTTTTGAGATTACATGACCGCTGAACTTTTCCGTCAATAAATTGATTTTTTTTGCGTAATAAAGGGCATGTTGCACAATTTTGTTGAAGTAACATATCGTCCAAGTCAAAATCATCTCATTTTTGTCGCAAAAAATCAATTGTCATGTTTCTCTGGCATTGTCTATTGACGATAACTGCAATGCAATGTTCAATAACGGTATTTTTAGCTTACAAAGCACCGTCAAAAGATATTTATGTAAGTCCTTGTCGAATATCAAATGTGTCTTCTCTACAACAATAGGGAAAAGTCCTGATTTGCCAAGTCCTCTAGCTAAATAAGAGCTTTAGCGCACGTGCGAGAAACCTAGTCGTGGGCTTATTGTTTTCGTAATAAGCCTCAACAATTTCCACACGCTGGGCAGCTATGTGTATATCGCTTTCCACGAATAATGGCAAGAATCAAACAATAGATAGAAGGAAAATTTGATCCCAATCTATATTAGAAGCGCGGTTTATTTATGTTCCCTTTGGGAATCGCAAAATGGATGACTCTATAGCTATCGAGCTTTTCCACAATTGAACGTAATTTTTTTTAACCTCTTATTTATGTATTCTTTCAAGTAATTTATTTATTATTTCGAATAATTGAAATAAAAACAACGTTAAAGTGCCTTGAATTGTTGATTCTTGAGCATTTTAATTCCACGTATTTATAATTAATGCAAATTCTAAGCAAGAAAAACATAAACTAAGAAAATATATACAAAGTTATGTTTCTGCAGATATGTTGCCAGTCCGTTCTGTAGTAGTGATGTTGAGCTTTTTAAGACGCACTTTAAAACGCATTATAAATAAATGAAATTGATTTCTTTTCGAGTGCGTCCAAGTTATTTTCTTATTTTGAATCTTTGCTACGTGCCTGTTGTTAATAGCCTCACCAGTCACTTCATCATCTAACATTTTGATGCAATAGCATATTTGAGTCGACTTATTCTGAGACGAAAAAGATTTCTGATTCTAAAATAAAAGACTGCTCCTTTCAAAAAGAATCAATTTCAATTGCTGCTTTCGTAGATATTCCAAGTATGTCGGGGATAGAAGTATGCAATGCAACACTCGGTACACTTTGATATTACGAAGGAGAAGAGTGTTGGTCGCATGAGTTGATATCAAATGGAAAGCTACACATTAGCTGATACAAATTCAATAATACATTACAAAAAACAAGTAAAAGCACTACAGGGAGCCATGTCCCACAATTAAATGCCCTCTATCGCCTTATAGCTAATGAAACAAAGGCTTTTCACAATAAGGCACCATATAAGAAGTGGTCGAGAAAGTGGTCCGATCCAAAACATTTTCAACAACTTTTGACCTTGGGTCAAAATCGAATTTCATCAAAATATCTTAAAAACTCAGATCTGTAGGTTGGGCACAAGAAAACAATATGGACAGACAAGCTTGAAACGGTTCATAAAATTATTCTCACTCGATCGCCGTAACAAAAGGTGGGCTTACCCCAAATCTGTCTAGGCATTGCATACATCCGCACAAACTTTTGCCGCTAATGGTCTACGGTATAATAATACCAACTTTAACTATGGCGTTCCAGGAAGGTCAGGAAGTCTGAGCAGTTTTTTTCTATCCCCAATAAGGTCAATAGTACAGTTTTACTAGGTCTGTGGCAGCGCAAAGCACTTGTAGTTTTTTTGCTGTTAACCATGAAATAGCAACCTTTCTAATGTGTAACGTTGCATTTTTCACGAAATTACAAAATTAATTGATTGTGTAGGAGGGATGTTGAGGGTAAAACCGATGACAATATAATAATAATATAAAAAGCATATGATGGTGTTCAAATGTTTTGTTTTTGTTCTTTCGAATACGTTGGAATACGTTTATGGGTTAAAAGTCTTAATCTGGTATATCTTTCTATTGTTTTATATCGCATCTGTAGTAGAAAAGGAAAACTATCCTTTAAGTTATGACAGTTGCTTATGTGCGACAAAGAAAGAAGTTTACGGTGAAGTTATATGCTTTATATAAGTTAAAATGCGAAAAGCACAGGAATTCTTTATTGTGTTTCGTGGATTTAGATAAAAAACAATTAAAGTCAGCCGTGTTGAGTGTTTTTATAGCCCATGTTCTCCGTCTCTAATTTTAAAAGTTTTACATCTAAATTTGCGTTGGTTCTTAAGTTTATAGCGACCTTATCTATCCGGTGGCTTCTTCTGAAGGAGAGGCGAAAGCTCCCTTTAACACTACGTGTATGTTAATCTCTTACGACTTGATCACCTGCTTGAACTATAAGGATACTTAAGCCTATAGGATATACTAACATTCAAAACTCATGTGGGACTTACATTATTAGGTCGTATGCTTTCTCTTCAATTCTTTACCTCTTTTAAGCAATCAGTTAAAACCTACCAAGTTAAAGATAAATACATTTTCCAAATTCTACCAGAACTTTGGCGAACATACCTACATTGTTGTTTAGTGTTTAAACATCATTACACAAAAACATTAAATTAATTATGGAATTTAAAATCGGTCTTTATTAATTTTTTTATTTTTTATTTATTCGTTCATTTTAACAGATCATAACCAGCTTTGATTCCTCAATTTTTGTCCTCTTTCAAATCAGTAGGATTTAGTTGTAGTAGTTGTAGTCGAATTGGCCGAACTGTGGGTTAGGTTGATTATTATATTTGTTGAAAACATCGATATGATAGATTTGCACATCCTTCAAGTACATGTTTGGCACGAAGAATTCTAATTCATCGACAATGCGGTCGAACGGATAACCGAAAGGTTTCTGGTCGACGTAGCGTACACCAGAGCCAATGCCGCAACTGTAGGTAGTGTCGTAGGTAGAGTAGGGTTGATAGGAAGCAGTGAAGGGCGAAACGAAAACGAATAATTGCATGGGCATACCCTTGGCCCAACCGTGAGGCAACACAAGGCGGTCAGGGAAGCCGCAATGAGGCTCACTGATATCCAAGGGGAATTGGAATTTGTCTTCCAAAGCCAGCATCACGGATTTGTATAGTTCAGTGTATGTGGTGCGATCGCCTACTGTCAAGTAGAAGTCCTGGGAATTACGTTTGAAAGTGTTAACACCAGAAGTAACGGTGTACACAAACTGATCGAGTTCAACAAAGTTCTGTTGGTTCTCAATAATCGAAATGGTGCGTCCAAATTCATCATATTTAGGACCCAAGAAAGTGCGGATTACAACTGGTTGAGGTTTATCTGATTCAATGGTGATTTCGAGGGCGAAGGGTTTGTGGTTTAGACGAGCCTGACGAGCCAACAACGTTTTGTCCCAAACAAATTGACCATCGACGAAGGTCATTTTGTCATTCAACAAGTTAGTGACATCAAAGTCGACTAAATCGAAGTAAGTAACCAAGTCAGTGACCTGAACGTTCTTAATCGTAACGCCAGGGAACAACAATTCTTGTTGAGTGTATGGCTTAATGTAGTACTGGAAGTGGAAGTATACGTCAGCAATCTTCTTGTACACCGAATAGAAGAGAGGATCACGCATCATGGTTTCATAGTTGACGAAAACGTTGGGGTAGACTTCGTTGTCTTGAGGTTCAACATCGGCAAGATACATATGAGTGAACATATTCCATTGGCGGAAGAAGTATTGGTCGTATACATCAACGTTGCCTTGCATAACATTGCCAATGAATTCAATAGCTTGTGGTTTACGAAGATCGATGAAGGTACCGTCTTGTGTTTTATAGTAACCGGTGGAAATTACCTCATCAAGGCGGGTGAAGAAGTTATTTATTTTGTTCAACAGTTCAGGGTTGGTGTAGCTTTGGATTTCGTAGTAGTTTTTGCGGTAGCTAAAGCCAACACCGTTGTGGTAAATCAACTGGGGATCGTAACCAGCTTCATATTCATCGTTGACCGAGACTTGAGGTATATCGCCCAGACCATGAGACAAACGTTCTTGGTAATAACGAGCTAAGATTTGACGGACAGTGTAGAGGTAATTTTCACCACGACGGTCTTTGTTCAAACCGAATGTTTTGCCATCTAAGAAGAAAGCGTAATCCAAGTTGTAATAGTACCAGTAAGCATTCCAATCCAAATCTTCGGTGAAGTAACTCAAAACGGACTCCTGGTTGAAAATGTCAATGTCACGAGTATAGTCAACGGGCATCCAGAACATTTGGACATCTTGCATGGCTTCAACGTATTTAGGGTCCTGGTTGTATTGCTGAATATTGTCGCGTAGCATGAAACGGTCTTCAGAGTACCAATTTTCACCCAGACCCATCAGTTTCCACCATTGCCATGTCTTAAAGTCCTTGGTATAGAAGTAGAAGTTCTTGTTAACTTGATTGACTTGTTGTTGTTGCTGCTGTTGTTGATTAAACTGTTGTTGTTGCTGTTGTTGGGTGAAGTAGGGAGCATAGAGAACATCTTTGTATTGCTTTTCGTACATAACCAATTTGCTCCAAACATCGTAATCGAATTTTTCGGCTTGGTAGACGAATTTACTGTTGAAGAAGTATTGCGGGAAGATTTCATAGATTGAAGGTAGAATCATTCCTTGAAGATCTTGACGATGAATGACAGCTAAGTTCAAAGCATAGATGAACATGTGCTCGTTAACGTGGACGCGGGCCCATGCAACGTTGTTTTGGAAGGTTTCGAAATTCTTGGCGAAGTAGAAGAAGTTGAATAGACCAATCAGTTGCTTGTTGTGGGTCTTCACCAAAGCACCGAAGAATTCACCTTGAGGCAAAAGAGCGCCAGCCTTATAGGCTTGTTGGAATTTCTGCATGTAATAGTCGTATTGCTACAAAAATACAAAAGTTTTACTCATTATATTAACCATTGCAACAGCATATATAAGATAATAATTCCCTTACTATATATTCCGAAGGGTTAAAAGTGGCGGTCTGAGCCAACTGAATCCATTCCTCGAACATCAATGGGTCTTCAACACGGTACACAATTTCGAACAAGAATTTTTGTTTAGCCAAAAAGTCTTTGTCTGCATGTCTAGAATTCTGGTTTCGTTGTGTGCCATAGACCATGTTCTGAGTGCGCTGCTTATTCATGACATTGTAGGCAGAATTTTGTTGGTTGTGGACGGTATTTTGCTGGCTATAACTATTCTGCTGTTGATAGGTTGATTGGCCGACGTTCTGCTGGATATATGGGTTTTGTTTTTGATAAACTCCTGGTATTTGGTATTGAGACTGATACATGCTGGATGCAACTCTCTGATTGTTTGGACTATGCGAAGCGGCCACTATCCCCAAGAGGGCAACCAAAATAACAGCAAACTTCATTTTGCTTAGATAATAATTATTCTTCGTCGTAGCTATTTCAGAATATGTACTCGCAACTCATGCAATGCCCGAAGACTGCTGCTACTTTTGTCCAATGATTGTGCTTTTATAGGAATTTCGCGGATGCGGTAATGTTTTGCAAAGACAGCAACTTATCACAAAATTTAAGAATTGTTGATAACTTTATTATAAATTTTTTTTTTTTTTTTTTAACTCGGAAGAAAAACAGAGTAACATTGTGTGTAAATTTAAAAAAAATTTCTTTTAGCTGATAGCGATAATGTTAATGTCAATGTCTAAATGTTTAATAACGATTTGCAAGGGAATCGATCTGAACAGAAGTACATGCGTATTTTCATAAACCACCCATTTTTATTTCTATGGGAAACATAGATAGTTATAAGAATGAAGGTAGGATGAAGGTAGGAACTATAAGCATCAACGATATTTTAATTGAATTGACTTTAAATAAGAAAAACTATACCCGATTACTCTCGGACAGCTGGGTCGTAGGGTGACATACAGATTTCGCCACTATTAACGAATTCATATGATCTTTAGATACCACCAACCTTCAAACCAAATGAGTCAATATGTCGTAACATTCCGACAATTAGTTTACAAATTAGGGCATAGATATATTAGAGAAGCTTTGAAATGAATGTCTTACTGTTGGAGAAGGTTATGTTAATGAATGAAATCAATTTAGGCCTTAAACTTGTTGTTTTCTTTGTGTTATATGTGGGGTATGCGTTAATCTTAAAAAATATTCAAAAGAGTTTGTAGTTAGAAGATTGACCGGATAGTAGTGCCGCAGCTGTATGCTGAAATGTCTTTAAACTTTACGCAAAGAAAGTTTCTTAAGACCTCGACTATCCAAATTTAACGCCGAGTCCCAATAAAAGAAATTTAATATGTATTACAAAAGTAAAGACTTACCATGGGCTCAAATTTAAAGCTACTGAAAACTACTTTTTGTTGATTGATATTTTTTTATAAAAAATTATACTTTTTTTTTTTTTTTTTGTGGTTCAAAGAGCGTTCTTATGCTTGGGAATAGGGCAAAACATTTGTTTTGTAAGCGGCAGCTTATTATATGTGTATTTGCTAAGAACAATTGGTTGATTGAAAGCCTTCTTTCATTTCGCTTGAGAACAATTAGTTCTGTACAGAAAGGACATCATGAGTTTAAATTTTCCCACATTCATCAACCGCTTGTTAATTAATAATAAGTAGCTTCCAATTTAATTTAATACAGATGCTATTCTAATGTTGCTTCGTTTATATATATTTTCTCCTGTCGCGCTTGAAAGCAAAACAGAAACTCTTTTATGACCCAGTCATCCAGATAGTTAGCCGACCAGCAATTAATTTGTCTAATTTGCAAGAAATTTCACAACAACAAACATTACAAAAACCACTGCAGTTTTATATGAAATTGGTTTAAAGGGGTCCAAGGCTGAATGTAACTATAGACTGAGTTATACGCAGGTTTATGTGCGCGTGAACTCCGAGTAAGAAATGACCATATTATTCCGATATCACTGCATTGGAAGAGGTATTTTTGAAACATTTGCAAACATCACAGTGCCCTTCTGGCCTGGAAAGGTATTACTTTTTGATATATAGAGAAGATTACCGCTAACTGATATGCTCTATGAAGATTAGGCTAAACTTTATTCTTGTACCTTAATTTTTCTTAACATTTAATTGCTTCACACCGCGCATTTTTGTAGGGGCTTTTAAAAAGAAGTATCATTTAAAATATATCTCATTGCTTCACGAGCGGTAAGTTACGCCGTCCTGCTCAATCAATTTCACGCGAGATCGCTCGGTAATGTAATCCCGTCTCGGCAACACTCCAAACAACACCTGTTTCCCAACCCACTAACCAACCAACCAGCTAACTTTGAAAACGCATAAAACTCTCATTCGTGATGGTTGCGGAGATTGTTTCTTTTAGATTTTTGCAGTACCAGATGTAACAATTTTGGTTTTCCACGTATCCCGATCCTTGAGAATAATTAAAAAAGAATGATGTTCTTATGGAAGGTTGGAAGGTTTTTAATTTTCGCTTATCAGCAGCAGATTTGCACAAGTATTTGGAATTGACCTAAACTTTTTAATGGATATGCCCACACGCCTTTACGATAAAAACTTTTATTTTGAAAATAGAAGAAATCAACTACGCCCTACTACGAGATTTGCGTTCTTTTAGTTCCTTTGATTGTTTCGATGGTAAACGGGGATGGGTGTAAAAGATTCGGTCCCGACAGAATTTTATTTTCTCACTTGTTGTGCTTACTACTTTCAATAGAAGAAGACATAAAAACTTTCCACAAATATGCTGAGTTTGAGATCATTGACCGCACCCACTGAGTATCGAAAATTCCTTTTTAATTATTACATTCTACATCACTGTACTACAAGGGTATATTAAGGTTCTGCGAATTTAGGTAACACCCAGAAGGACTTGAGATAGAGCTATTATATATTATACCGATCTAGGTTTGTCTGTACGTCAGAGGTTTCCGCATGTATTTTTTGCGTTGAACCTAGCGGTCATAATTGTTGAAATATTTTGATGAAACTTCTTACACCAGCGTGTTTTGGCCCAAGCAAAGAAAGCAAAATCTGTTCCAATTTTTCCACCATAACATCTTATTTTGAAAAGCTTCTATATGGAAAAAAATTGAAATTTTTAAAATTCTTCGGCAGAAATGGCCAAGTAATACGTGACGTGAAAAATTTTAGTAAGATTGGTTAATTTTTTCTGCTTAATTTGAACCACGTCTCTTAAGATCCTAGGCACCCTCAACTATGTAGTCTTTCATGGTGGGCAAGCCTTTAAACAAAAATACCACATAATTAACAACATATGCATATGTGTGGAGCGAAGTGGGGTAGGGAACTTAATGGTCGCGCATGACCCATTTTAATATACAAGAGTCGAACACAGTCGAATAGAGTGTTCTTGCTTGTGTCTTTCAACTTTCGCTTCTAAAATTAAAAATAAAAAAAACGGTATTTTGTTTAGAAGTTTGTTTTTTCGTATTATTGAGTTGAGTTAGCAGTGGTTTCATGATTTATTTCTGCAAACAGGCTGCGAAAGTGAATTAATAAAAAAAAAAAAGAATTTCTGAGTAACTTTGAGTACAAAAACACCAAACTTTTTCAATATTGTACGAAACTGAATTGAATTTACTTGTGATAACGAACAGAAGTCATTTCAATGCATTTCTTTAGTACGATATGGTTAAGGATTACATTCATTAGAGAACACGAAGAAAACAAGAAGGAGGTCAAGAAGGACCAACTCTTGTATCTAACCAATTTGTGCAAATTGAACGTAAATCCAGTTAGTACAGCCTTACTATCCATAAGAGATATGCGACGAATTTGTGATTAAGAAAAACCAAATTTTAGAGCCAAACAGCAAGAAATTAATGGCAGATTTTTTAATCAGTAGTTTTCTGTGCGTATCAACAGAATTTAATTTATTTCACCAGCACTGGGGTAACTTAAACTAAACAAACGGTGACACTATGTTATGATAGGCGAACAAACAGATGACGTAACACGTACAAGCCGACCATGCAGATTTTTTTTTATGATCTTGCAGATAATATTTGTTGATTTTAAATTTTATTTTCTAAAATTGAGTGGAGTTTTTTTTTTTTATTTTCGACAATATTATGTAGTTCTACGTGGTCAAGTCGATCCGTCATCTGTCTGGTATGTTCCAGCTTATTACGTTTCGCGAACGAGAATATTACTATATTCTCATCCTATGACGGCATATTTCGAGAATGTTGAGGAATGACGCTCTTGCTTATCGTTTCTTCTTCGTTCGTACTGCCATTTCAATGGGCAAGAAAAAATCCTTCGGAAAAAAGCTATTAAATAAATAAATAAATTAAAAACAATAGAAAAGCGACCAGAGTCTGCAATAAAAAAAAACAATAAATAAATAAAAAAATATTGTGTTTTTGTGTTATATACAAACGAGAAAGTTCCACTGGATTTACGAGCAAATATGTATTTATTTATTTTTTTATTTTAGTTTAGACATAGCAGCAGGAAGATGCCTTTTTCTCGCCCACACAAAAACTACATTTTATTGTGTTTTGCTAGTTTTTCAAAACATACAATGGAAAATCTAAATAACGCACTCAGTGAGCCAGTAGGACAACAGATACGTTAACAACACTAGCCAACACAATACAAGTATCAAGCAGAAACAACTAAAGGCTTCAATTTGGCTATGGCCGAATTTTCTACACCCATTACCGTTATCATAACACAAAAACATAAACAAGCGAAAATTTTGACATTGATTGACAGTGGATAGATGATTATTCCGTACTTCTGGAGGGGCTACAGGATCACTCATAGAAATATTTGAATATTTTTATAACTCCATTTGCTGCAGTTTATGAGAAATAAGTACAGAAGCAGCTAATTTTTTTGGTTTTTGAAGTCAGGGGTGCGCTCAGTTCCATTGCCAACGTCTTCCTTGATCGTTTTGGCCCCATTTTCGATACTAATCTGCATGTGAGAAGTTTCCCAAATTTGGAGCTGATATCTTCAGGCAGAAATATTTACCATAACTAGTCAAATCGACAGATGAACAGGTGCACGGTAAAACATAGTCAGATCAAGTTTTTGAATCTTCATTCTGTGCGTTGAAGTAAATATAATCCCATTCTTTTGAATTCTCAAATTTGCACCAATAAATGGAAAAATATACGCAAACATATATTTAGGTATCCTCTGGTTATATTGTTATTGCGACCTATTGAATGTTTATAGTTAAGGAACACAAATATGAAAATGGCCTAAAAACTATCGTAGAGAAAAAACGGGAACTTTACGCACCACAGAAAATTACTTGCGGGGTAAAGTAGTTTGTCTGACCACTAAGGACTCAGCTTACATTCGCAATCACGATTTGTATGGCAGCAGAGATCCAAATGACTTTTTCGGCCATGAAAGTTCGATAAATAATCCGACACGTGAACATTTTGACTTTATATGCTTTTTAGTTTATTCGCTGTTGCTGGCACATCGAGGCCGTGATCACCTAAGAGCATCTATTTTGAATTCCATCCTTCTTTTTTTATCTAGCTTCGAACGGTGTAATACGATAGATGCTAATCAAGAATGCATGGCTTTGGGTTTTATTTCAAACACACAAAGACAGAGAATTGCTGACAAGAAAAACCATAAAGGATAGCAGCAGTATGTTATGCTAAATATATGTACATGAATGGAACTATTTATATGAACATAACAATATTTTTTCATGTCCAGGTATACAACAGTAGGTTTTGCATGAAAATCCTAATATAATGTTTCTTAATATTGTTGCTGTTATTTATTCATTGCAAGCGTTCCATACAACTGCCGTTGCATTGTTCCGACAACCATAAATGTGTACGTAAGCGTATATGTCTGAGATGGTTTCTTTTTTTATTTTATCTGATTTTACATGGAAACGCTCTAAAAGATACCCCTAACCTAGATTTGAACTTACATCTACACATTATTTTATTCTTTATATATACGTTTATATCGGTAGTTGACTATCGGTAGCAAATTTACGCCTAATAGTTTTATTACCATGTTGGTAACATCAAATAAGTGTAATTTTTCTTGATTGGTTTGATAGCGCGCTTTTCGCATGCTCTTCGGCCCATCCGACAATTGCTGTAACGTTTAAATATAACAAAAACTTATATGGAAAATGGAAAAATACGCACATTCTTAAATCGCTTGTCCATAACATGAGAGGAACCGGAATTGCTCGGATTTAAGGAAAAGTGTTCGTAGAATCAAATATTCATTTTGGCCAAGAACCGTTCAACATTCGAGGTAAACCAAACATAATGTTTCAGTTTGTTTTCCCCTTTCCATTCAATACTTTACTGTACTTCTTTTCCGGTATGTTATTGAAACTTGTTTGTTGTTGTTTATTAAGGGATATGTGAAACTTTTTTATGCTTTGTTGGGTTTTCGAAGTGACTTTATTGGATAAGAGGAGAATTTGTTCTATCCGAAAAAAAAAAGGAAAGTAAACAATGAAATGAAGCAGGCAACCATTCCAACAGTGTTGAGAATTTAAAGTGGGCCTGTTTTGTTTTTCTTTTTACTTTCGTTTTGCATAAGCTGTAGGTTTGTGTGTATGTTCACTTTTTACTTTTTAAATTATCATCAAAGTTTGCATTTTTTAATTAAATTTATAATTTCGAACAAGAAAGTGCTTAAGCGACCGTAAGGTTTATATATATTCTATGTCAACTAACGAATTATAATCATATGGCCTTAATCGTTCGTTTGTTGCCGCAGACGGTAGCCTACTTTCATCTAACCTGGAACGGGATGTATTTACACAGACCACCATTCATAACACTTAAGAAAACTCTTAAAAGCAAACATCTTCATACTCTTTTTTTATTTTATGTATGGTCAATCACTCGGGGGATACCCTTTATGCGTGCATTACGGTAATGCTTAAAAAGAAGTGGGCAATAGAGAGTGAAAGAGAGCACAGACTGTTATGGCCTCGATCTGTAAGTGTTATGTCTTTACCGACCGCGTACTTACGATACCACACCAATCTTAATTAAAGTGCGGGCTCGCATACTGAAGATTGAATTCGGCTTTGCCGCCTTAGTAGTCACGCTTCTCAACTACTTGGCTACATGGCTAGCCCACGATCCAAATCGGTTCATCGGCTGTCTATATTGTGCTTGAGTACGCTTATTCCGTCAGTTTGCCATTTTTTGTACCCATCAGCGGAGGATGCGGGATATATTCATACAATCGAGACGTTTGCAACGCCGAGAAGGAAGCTTCAATGAACCCACGAAGTATATATTCTTGATCAACATCAAATCTGTGCATACGTGTGTAATGTCTGTTACAAACATTCTCCTGGCCGCAAAATGGGTGAATGAATAAGAGAATTTGGAAGTGACCCGAAGGACACGCCTGCTCGTCAAAAACTTTTATTTTAAAAATTTAAAAAAAATTTTAGCCGCGCCCACTCCTTATTATAGACGATGAAAATTTAGTTTTTTTACTGTTTTCATTCTTTTCAGGATAACGGTGATGTGTGTAAACGATTCGGTCACGACCGAATATAACTTTCTTACTTTTTTTTTCTCTTTTCATTTAATTTAGTGTTTATGCTTATGTGTCGGTCTCTTTTAAATTTGTAGACGCAAATAGTTACCAGGTCAACTTAGAGCAACTGCGTATTATCTGAAAAGTGTATTGACTCTCTGTATATTTAAACAGTTCTCTTTTTTGGCTGTTTGTCTCATATACGCAAGTACGTCCAAAATACGGTTAAAGAAGTGCTTATACGGAAGCTGGCGTGCTGATGAATAAATCGACTCTTCATTACCAGTAGAGGGGCAATGTAAAAAAAAAAGTTGTTTTATGTCGTTGGCTAACGAAAAATGATTTCGCCGAATGCTTTTAATTTAGCACAAAGACGACAACGTCATTGGTGAAAACGGTATTTTCCCGTCTCGATATGCATTGATATCGCGGCAGCTCGTCATTTTCAGATATCCAAGCTATACGAAACCCCAAACTTCATATATCTACCTCGTCTACGCAACAGTTAAGATCATCTCTGAGAAGATTTCAATTTTATTTGTACATACTTAGCAAGTTTGTTCCAGCATATTAGTTGGTCGATTCCTAAATAGATTCGCTTGAATTAACTAACAAAAAACAGCTGTTTTTCTGTTGCTCGCACTTGATGTAGTGATGTTCTGCGATTTGAGGGTCTAGTTTCGAACCTAACTCTAATAAGCTTTTCTCGTTTTGATATTATTCTAAAGTGCATTGACTTGACACTTTCTTTTGAAGAACAAAACAAGTAAAATATTTGTAACGTTAATAAACAAGTGCAAACATACCCTACACCATTTCGCTTAATACAGCTATTTATGTAATGACTTTTCAAAATAACGCCTTATATTGAAAGGATTTAAAAAAGTGTTCCGCAAAGAAGCATTTGGATAGGGTCACGTGGGCCACATGTCATGGTACCAAATTTCACCAAAATGCCTCAAAAATTGTGGCCTGTAGGCTGAACACAAGAAGACGCACATCCAAGCTTAGTGCGACTCAGAAAATGACTCTGAATCGATCGCATAATAAAAAGGGAATCTGTTCTTTTGCGTTTTACATATACTCGCATTCCTTTCCTGTATGGACAAGAATTCGAAAGGAAAATTATAATTGAAAGTTTGCGTTGCTTTATCATCATCACTACATGTCAATGATTTCATTTGCGATGACAGCAAGTGTATGCATAGCTTAATTTCTTATGGTGATAGTGGAAATTAGTTGTAATTAGCTAAAATTATTTTTAATTACTTTTAAATTCGATTTATTCCATTTTTTAATTTAATATTATTATTTTTGCTTCATTTTGAAGAGTCAACAAGCCGGTTTATCATTACATACAAATGAGAATAATTGAAATTAAATCGAAATTTTTGCATGAAAGAACAAAAAAAAGAAAGGAAAAACAAAAAGCAGAGAAAGTAAGGTCTACATAGAGTTCAATACTGATAATAGAGCGCAGATAATATTTGTTTGTGATAAGCGTAGACATTGTAGCTTGTGCAGCTTAAACATAAAATGATTCTTTGAAAAAGCATAGCATCATGATATTTGCGGAAGACCAATGCATTGTATATGTATTGTATAAAGTTCGCATTTTTTACTGGACATAGAAGATACCTTCATTCATTCATCTGACGTCCATTCATTTCAAAACTCTCTGCACAAGCAATTGAAGTTACAATAAGAAACTATGTTTAGAGCTAACATTCGTAGCTTTCATTTTTCTTGTTTTTCTCTTACGAATTCCAAAATTGCTATGTTCGAAAAAAATAATCAAAAAAAAGAAGAAGATTTTCAACAAAGAAATCCTTGTAAAATTAAATCATCTTTAACTCAAACAAAGCAACAGAAGAATCACTACAATAGCAAGCACAAAAAAAAAAAAGAAGAAAAAATGAGAGAAGAAAAAAATGATAAAGTGTTTACTTTATTCATTTTTATACAACACTTGATTTACTACTTATCATTAGTTCTCGTTCTTTCATTTTCTACTTTTGTTGTTTCCCTTTTTTCTACACATTTTTCTATTACCAGTCTATTTATTCTTTCATTCGTTCTTTCATTCATTCTTCTCATTTCATTATTTTCTGAATACTTAATGAATTATTACGAATTTGATTTGTCTGCAGAAAATAAGCGAATTGTAGCATACTTTTAAGAGATATATATATATACACAACCAAAAAAGTAATGGAACTCGAAAAAAAAAGAAAAAAATGCACAAATTTTGTTAAATCATAGCGTATTATTATTAATATAAGAGTAAAAAATCTTCCAACCTAAAATATTGCGAATAATAGTAGAAATTAAAACTTTTCCTCCGTCTTATCGGGCTAAAAAAGAAAATTTAAAAAAAAAAATTAAGAAAATAGCGCTTAATGCAATGGATATGTAAGTAAAAATTTTCAATCCCCTGACAGCTTATGCCACAATCGAAAGTACCTCAATTTTGTTCGTCATATGTGTTGTTACCCAATATATATGCAAGCTGAATTCCTTACATCAATCGCAGCATATTTATATTCCGCAGTTATAAGCATTTACACCAACTTTCTGAAACCCAACAGCAACTAAAAAAGAATTAGAAGAATAGTTAACTGGAATCCGAGCATCATGTCAGTCGGATTTTTCATGATGAATAAAATAACGCTTACACCCATCAACTTGCGAATCTGAAAGCTCAAGGTCCTTAGGTATTTAATTCGGATAAAATCTTTCAGAGAAATAGCTAAACTTAGATCCGCTTTCTCTTTAAATCCAATTTCTTTAAAATATTTCATTTAAATCTGCAACTCTTTCTCTTGTAGAAAACGGCTTTTTCGTTCATATAACTGCTGGATTACTGCTATAATGAAAAGGTGTTAATACCATTGGCTTATTAGCATTTGGGTAATATCACCAATTTTTGCATGATCGATGTGCTGCAGGGCGCAAAAAGTTCATAAGAAATACTGTCTCGCACTTAAAATAAAAAAAGTAGCAGATTCGTTAATAATAGTACAGTGGACAACTGACAACATGAATGTTGTTGTATGAATTCGCATTGTGTAAGAGTCACTTACAAGACAATATAAATGCATGACCCGTTCACAGATTAAAATGATGAACTTATTTGTTATGACTGAAATAACTTCCCTCAATGATAAGTCTTTAGACACTACATGATATGAAATGTTTAAAATTTATCAATACATACAATACCTATTTTCGTCTTATACGAACTTGCTCGTTATACTTAATTGTTAGGACTGAAAAGTCATAAAATCACACTGTGAGTCTTATCCTTTTAACTTGTTACACGATCCTGTTTTAGTGCCGTAAACGAACACGATTATAATGTGCCCGCATTGTTGTACGACTACCGTGTTATTGGGTGTTTTACTGTAATACCTAAACGCCGTTTGGCAATTCATACTTTTTAGGATGCGATTTTAGATGCACGGAATGTCATGAAATTTTGATATGTTTCGTTTGAAGTTTGGTATTATCCATAAATCATGTAGCTCCGTCAACAGTGTTACCACATATGTGTCAGACCGCCGACTTATTGAGTGATGTGATATTTGCTCAAAAATAAAGTTTCCATCAATTGCTTCAGTAAATTACAATTTTGATCGAATCTAGTGCACTACTACCAATCGAAATATGTAAATTATATACACACTAAGCTTAACACGATTAGAAGATTAATTGACGGACGGACTTATGGAAAGACGGGCCGCATTGTACGAAGAGATACATTATTATTGGCCTTAAACTTTTATACTGATGTTCGTTCTTTATGAAAACTCCGATCGAAATGAGAAAAACTACTGCAACCGCTGCATATTTTCGTATTATGTATAATTTATGAAATAATTGTAGAACACCACATGTCTCAGAGTAAGTTTTCAGAAAATTAAAAAAAATTTAAATTATGCCAAAATAGGGAAAAATCCTAGCACACGCAAAAGTTTAACAATAAAAATGCTCAAACAAGAGCCCAATTTTAACTCTTGTCTAGCCCTGCTTGTCCCTTGCGAGCCAATAAGAAGAAACAAGAGATTTCATACTTTAATGAATACCATAAATTATAAAATTCTACGTTGTTGCACAATAGCGTAGTAGTGATATACACAAATATGTTTTGCGTCATCTTCGGGGTTGTTATTATTATACACTACATATGTGTGTCCTACATAGAAGAGGAAGGCAGCCATTGTTTGCATTTAAGTGCCCATCATTGTTATAGCTTTAACGTTTTATCATCGTTTCATCAGATGCTACTTTCAAATTCCTTTTATTTGTTTCTCTCTCTCTCTCTCTCTTTATATGTTGCTATATCCTTTTAACCGACTTTACTAAATGTATTTGCATGTATCCCATGTGCCTTTATGTGCGACAAGAGTTACCGTCGTAGTCTTCGTTTAAGACAGTTTCTTGACTATTTTACAACATAATCATGCAATGACCTATAAAATCTACAGAGTATAGCATACAACATTTTTTAATGTTCTATTTAACACATCAATAATTTTCATTACTTGTTCATTTTAAAGTGATGTTTTTTTTTTCTCTTTTATGCTAAAGATTTGTGATTTGTTGAATGTTGAGATCATTAAAATGCTAACGTAATGGTGGTGAGTGTATCATTCTCTACTTCGCTATGCTTTCATGTGGATTTCAATCTATTCAACTCCTCACATATCACAATGATTAGAACTTATCTTACCAGTGTGCATTAATGTACATACAATCGTACAGAGAAGAATTTGGTGACTTGCCAAACACTTGAACATAGTTATTATTCGTTAGATCTTTTGTATTGTTGTTATGTCATAATATTAAGGTCTTAAGATGCTTATATATCCTCGTCTTGACATTTATGTCATCCGTTACTATATTTTTGGACATGAAGTGCGAAAATGTAACAATGATTCGTCCTACTTTCGCATTTTGTGATTTCATATTCAGTTTGTAAAACCAATTTTTTTGTATTTTATCAAGTATTTTAAAATAAAACCGAAATTTGTCCGGGAGGTATGCGTGTGGTCAGTTGCTCTTTTTATAGCTTGGATATCGCACAACAATAACAAGTCGTAACAACAATCGCAAACATATCGCAAGGCATATAAAATTTTTCTAGCAACGAAGATGCCGTGTTTTGTTATTACCTCTTAAAGTCTTGTGAAGTAGCTAACACCAGATACTACTAATAACAATCGATTTCGGAACCGACACAAGGTAATTTTTTGTATAATGTCTGTCCATCCATCCAGATTTATGACTCGCTCGATGCACTGAATTGAGATATGCTAGGCCACGCAGCCTGGCCACTAGACATGAGCCCTTCCGCTCTTGCTTGCATCGATGGAGTATGCATTTGCTCAGCACATGCATACTTCAGTACAAGAAATAAGTGCTATCAAAAATATCCAATATAACTGCAATATCTTACGCGAAAATCAAGAGAAACGCACGAAATTAAATAATTTTTGGTTCGTTTCAGGATAAGCTTCAATTTTTGTTTACTTTTCGGTTCAAATTACATAGACTAACCTTGATTTTGAACATAATTCCATTTTGGCTTCAATTGCTTTTCGATTTCCAGGACAGCAAGAACTAATGTGTTATTCAGTTTGCTGAGCAAGGATTAGAACAGACATATATAATCCCATTGCTTAAATGAACTTGTTAAGTATTTCCTGGGAGATTTTGTGCTGTAGAACTGTTCTTACCTATTTAAATAAACATCACTTTAATCTTATTAATCACGACCAATTATTGTTACCCCGGCAGAGGGATGGCGATAGTCGATAATATTCTATTTCTGTTCTTCCATACGTCATAGTTAGCAATAATGCCATAATTCGTCTCTGTATGTTCTGTACTTCACTTTCGTGTCTCGGCTTAAAATTAGTGTTGCATCTCGACAAGTACACGTGTCTCGTGTACACTTATCTATGTCCAGCAAATCATTTTATTGAAAATTTACTTTTTATTTGGCATTTAAAAAGGAAAGCAGAAAAGACGTGATCACTTTAATGGCACATTACTCAATAAAGAAATAAATTTATTTACTTTTATAACCTAGACTAATAACGGTGCAAGGGTATATCAAGCTTATACGGATATATACAACACCCATAAGCATCTGTTATAACTCCGATCAACTTAGTGCCGCTTTCTGAATCGATATAAGCTTCTCTGTCCCTTTATTCGTTCGTTCGTCAGTCTATCTGTCCCTCTTGCTCTTTTGCTCAGCCGACGTATCGTAATTTTTAAGATATTGTGATGAACTGACATAACGAACACTATCGAAAATTATTCGGATCGGAGCACTTTTTCGACTACTTCCTATTATGAATAAATGCAGAGTTCTATATGATATTTAATAGTCACCCATGACCCACTATAGCGCCTTCCTTGTTTATATTTAATTTAGGTATTATTTATTTCATCTTTGAAGTAATGGGATTGTTTGCCATTCATGAACTTATTAAGATTTGAGAATAGATACGAGCCAGCATCCACATCTAGGTCGGATAAATAATTCCAAGCAATCTATAGTTTAACTCCAAGACCGCTTCATTCATTTGAAAAACTTTAGCTTTAGTTTTTTTCCTGCATATATTCTGCATCCGACTTACCAGAAAAATTTAAATATTACTCTTGTTTATCGTTTCCACATTTTGAGCATCAACCAAATATATTCGCAAATATGTGGATGCCAACGCACCCCTTAAAGAACGTTATAAAGATTTTGACCACTTAATTCTCTTCGGATCTGAATAATCGGTCTTAGCACCGTTTATTCCTTTGGAAGTATAGTTGTGACCGTTCCCATGTTATGTTTCATTATCTTGCAATTTACATATGAGGACTTCATATGTTTGTCTAATTGGCCAGTTTACAGCGTAAAACATCCTTAAGCTGCCGTGGTCCACAGCAAACAATGGACACAGTCCATCATTTTAATATTTGCCATTTTTGGGTAACCCGAAAGTGGGGATTATTAAGTATAAAAATATGAAACCGTGATTTTTTGTATGGAAAATATACGTTTATAACAAGTGAAGTGATACGACATAAATTGGTGATAGTTTTTTACTGCTGGCAAAGGCTTCTGTTTGTCACTCCATGAGCTTTTTGAAGGCTTAAAGTAAATTATTAAAGCATGAGAAAAGTCAAACCAGAGAAGAAAAGGGAAATAAAATACAGCATCCGTGGACACGCATTAGAAGCAAATAGGAGAAGAATTACTGGTATGGGTCGTCGTATAAACCTTCCCATAAATATCTGGAATATTGACAGTCGAAATATTTCAAACTCAAGTAAAGGGGTGTGATTATAACTGAGCTTGCATGACGAAACAGTGTAGGTGCCTATTTAAGTTTTTACATGAGACGTTGAGAGTTCGATATTGAAGTTAAAGTTGAACTGTTGAAGAACAACAGTCATCTTCACTTCCCTAGTCCACTTCTGTATTATTTATATGGCAAGAGGTAAGCATCATTCCTAAGATAAGCATCATCCCTCACGTGAATAGGTTTATATTAGTAAGTTACAATGAGCGTTGTGCGCATAGAAGATTACACCATTACAATAATATTATCAATATTAATGATATATAGTTTTTAGGTATTAATTTCGATCACTATAAATTCATGGTCAGTTCAAAACCTCAGTTGTAGGACTTTCTGTTTGTGTTGTGCTAACTAATTACATAAGACGTTAAGTGTTAATGACAAGGACTCTACTGATTAATATTAAATGAAATTTAGCTAACTTTTATACATTTGGCATCCCTTTCTGGTGCGCCTTAAAACAGTAAATTAATTACAATAAGTTATTCTTTAAAACATAAATAATTCGCACACAATTTCGCTACTCTTAACCTTTCATACGCTGCGTTCTATATATATCCATAAAAAGCCGATACGTGCGTATGACAACTAAACTGTTATTAACGAAGTGTTTTCATTTGGAGCATTCACACAAAGACGGACGTACGCCTACAAAATGACACTCGTTTCGAAAAATACAAAATTCCACTTTATATGCACTACGATAATCACCACAAACAACAAGCGTGCCTGAATTATGGTCTACTAAATATATGCAGTGCACGTACACACACATGCACCAATATAAAAAGAATATGTAATTAATAAAATTACTCATAAAATTTACGAATAATCATTTTACAAATGATGAGCATAATGAGGCCAACCGACCGAGTTTGCTTTATATCTAGTAGTTGCGACCACACATACGCATGTACTCATAAATATTCCGATAAACGCGTAAAATCATATACTCCTGTGACAAAATAACTGACCGCTTACCTTCGTACATGCCCTAACACGCAATTTACATGATTATACCATACATGGGATGACAAAATGTAAGAAACAACCAGAGAATATTATGTCGATGGTTGTGAGGTTATAACCCACAACTACTTTATGCGTAATATAAAAGAGCCATAAAAGACCAGTTCATATACGAAACAGCATGACCCGTACATACGTACATAATGTATGGTAGATAATTTGTCTATCACGAAATTGTTTAAAATAATTTAAGAGAAGAAGTGGAATTCGGAATTAATTAAATTTTATGCGTTCGTTTGTCGATCGCATATGTACTGTACTGTATATTCGACAACGACAATAGAAGCTTGAGGAGTTGGTGGAGCTCGAACTAATATGTTTTCAAAAAACCACACAGTTTTTCTTTTCACTACTCGCGAATTTTACTTGCAAATGAAAAAAAAAAAACAAAGAAGAGAGAAAGAAAGTTCATATTTGGCGGGGACCGAATCTTGCATACCCACCACTATACTTTTCGCATTCTACTCTCTACTACTTCTTTCATTTGATACCCACATCGCCGGTATTATTAAGAAAAAATTGAGCGCGGTGTCCAACTCATTATTTTATTTTTAACCCATCCTTTTCTTCATATGAGGAGCATACAAAATACTTTAAAACATTCCGTCTAGTTTGCGTTACGACAAATAAAAACCCCCCAAAAAAAAAAATTCAGTCACTTGCAACTTTGCGTGGGCATGGCTGATCTTTTCCATTTTTGCAGGTAACGAGTAGAATGTTTCGTAAAGTAGATGTGGAAAATTTCAACTTTCTAGCTTTTATCATTTCTGAGTAACGAGCAAAAACCCACAAATATTTGTTAAAAAAAGCCGAGTTGTGTTCAGTTTATGCTTCACTGCGGTCTTCCGCTCCGACAGATTTGGCCCATTTTCACTACCAACCTGCGTGCAGAAGCTTCCAATGTGTCTACCAAATTCGAAGTCGATGTCTTCATTTTTGCGACGGGGAGAACGCCAACAACACACACCGCACACACCGGCTAAATCAATTTGGAATTTCACTCTGATCAAGAATATATATATACTTTATAAGGTCCCTGAAGGTTCCTCTTCGGTGTTACATAGATTATAAAAAAAAAAAAAATGGGCGTTCCCCCATCTTACAGTGGTGGGTACAAATATGAATGTGCTTCTTATTAGATTATTATATAAATATATTTGCATGACTGTGTAAATTTGCATGTTATACAGTCCATAATTTCTTGATCAGTATGAGAATTTGAGCCAATGCAATAATACAAAGTAAGAAGATCATTAAACTATTTAAAGTATGACATTCAACACTTTGTCGAGCTTGTCTGTCCGTCTTTTCTTCTTGTTTTCAAACGATTGTTTACGATATTGAAAATGGAACGAATCGAATCACTTTCTATATAATATCTGATCTTGAAAAATCGTTATATCAATAGTTGTTGGGTTATATAGGGTGTTTGTAGGTGAGCCGTGGCGCGCTATAATGTTTTTTGCTTGTTGAGGTGAACATCTTATCTCCGGAGAAAGGAAGAAAGTAAACAGAGCTTATATCAGATACGTAAAGTATTTGTGCGATTAAATTGATTCGAGTCTCTAGTTGAAACCTCTTGCACATCGATGGGCAGAGTTAAGTTCCTTCGTAAGCTGTCGTATCCATTATATCACCCATGTTGTTTTTAAACAACTTAAAAGGTCACCTTTTAAATCAGTTTTCGAAGACCGGTGCGCATCTTTTCGAAAGCCAATTTCAAGGCAAAGAAAAAATAACAACTGGAAACATACTCAGTTGAAAATTCCTTGCGGAAACCGAGAATTCGGTTACTTATTGCAAAGTACATGCGCTAAATAAAAGCTCTTGGTGGAATTTCACAAACGAAATTTGAAACATTATCTACAAGCGCGTCTATATCTGTAATAGTTAGCAAAGGTATGGCCGTGTCATATCTAAAAGTCGCAAATTTTACTATAGTACGTGACGGGCTGTTTACACTACTGCGACGAGGGTGAGCGACAGGCATCCCAAGCCTCTTTATCAGACTATTTATTCTTAGGCGAGTGATTTAAGAGATTACAGCACGCTTATGTAAGAACAGCAGGTTTTTTGTCACCCAACTACTGCGTGCGGAGAGTCCACAAACGGTCCTTTTTCTCTCACTACTGTGAGCTGACGAACAAGCTTGGGATGAGGTTGCAGGATACCCTCGACTCTGATGCTAACACGCAGCACTAACACTCCTAACTTCTTCGAACTTTTTGCGATAAAAGTGGGTGGATAGGCACCTTTCAATAATAATAAAAATTTGGGCTCAATTGTCCCTTCCAGCTGCTTTCCTAATCATAATCGTCACTGAAGCTTCCTGTATATAGCCTGCGAGGGGTGTATAGAAGTTTACATAGTTGTACACTTTTTCTAAAGCACAGAAACATACATGCTATAAACTAAAGTTTATATATCGGTCAATAATTCTCGGGAAAACATAAGCGACTATTTTTAGCAAAGTTGATATTATCCATCAACGTTGGTGCGTTCCTTTTAATGCTATTACAATGAATTCAACGCTTCTCTAACATTTTAATGCCTTTTTTATAAAACGACTTATTAACGCCTCGTGCTTTTGCAGAATTTGTATCAAAAACTAAAATTTTTCAAGATTTTCTTTATATATATGTATATATATATATATATATATATGGCTCGTAAAACAAGAATGAAATTTGATACTGCGATTATTGTTCTGAAATGGCACCGACAGTTCCTTAAGGCATCACTGTCCCAAATTCTGTATCGCTACAAGTCTTCTATGCCCTAGATGCGGGATTCCTCTCTGAATGTGACACTGTGTGGTACATTGCGATAGGAGTCGTTATAAAAACACGATTAGGGTTGAATAAGGAAAATTATGTATAAAAAATATAAAACAAGCCCATAACCACTTTGTCTTTTGTGAGCTAACAACCTAGACCTACCATTAGTTTTTCACAACTCTTAAAAATGTTCTGGCCGACCCATGCTCTAAGGATAAGCTGTTCGGGATAAGCAAGCGTAAGATGGCAGGGTGAATACAGCCTTCTTGCTCGCATAGCTATTCGTCTTTAAAGGGACACTGATTTCAAAGTGCTTGTGCTGTACGATTGCTTTTTAAAAGGGAAAAACGTCATTAGTAGCCAAAGTGAACGTAAATCAAAAAAAAAAAAAGAAATCCAAAAGTAAAAATATGGTAGCGGATGGGTCGTATGTATACGCATTAATCTTAACTATGCAGCGCCAAATAATACCTATTAACTTTTTCTGGACGACACATTAAGATAATTTTTTTAATACGATGACTCTTTTCTCTCTTAATATTTCTAATGCTGATTTTCTTTGTAGACTAGAAAAGAAGCTAACATTGTTTTAATGTATCTCGTAGCTTTCTTATTTCCTTTTTCTTTTTGTCTTTTTCATCGTCGTCATCAACACTGCGCTCAGTTTTATGCTTGTCAACTTTAACTACAACACTAGATGATTTTATGCATGATGGGTAGTGAGTACGTAACAGTTACAACTGACAATGAATAAATACAGCAATGTATCATTATGTTACGTCTTTCTTTTGGTGCATGAACTAGGAAGCATGTGTAAATGTTGTATACATTGCATACGAAACGGAATCGTACTGCATACTTTAAGTGTAGTGCTGTATGATTAAACTTGCGTAGAGGGCTGACATTTTTAAGCGCTCTCTTTGATGAACTTTAGTTTGTTTATGTTTTATTTAATTGCGCGTAAGTGAAATTATTAATTTATGTCTCTTTTCCACTTTTCCGCTAACTTTTCTTTTTTTAATGAGAAGAAAAATTTTGTAAAAGATCAGGCTATTAGGTTCAAGTTGTTCTTTGAAGTGTTTATGCTTCATTTGTCATTGGTGAGATGATGCCAGACATTGCAGGGTGCGTTATGTGTATAGATATATATTTCAAATTTAAACTAATCATCGCAATGTCTTCAAAATTTTGACAAGTATGGTTTGAATGTTCGTACTATCTAGGAATTATGGGTCCGTCAGACAAGGAAGTTATTGGTGATGTGATATTTGCGCTAATAGCTCAATACATTTTGCAGCTGTTCAAGGTCAGGTTGTACTTAATTTATAAGTTAATATATATATATAAATATATATATATATGTATAATATATATAAAATAATTATACCTGCAATAATAGTTTTGAGCAATTATAACACAAGCTCTGTATACTGAGCAAGCAAATCCGAAAATAAAAAGGTAAAAACATATGTGTCTCTCAAATAGCTGATTGAGAATAATTCCAACATGTTATTCATCACCTACCATAAAGTCGGTAATGACATTATATTAAATTTGTAGGTGCTTACATGTATTTTGATCAGCAACCTATATTGGAGAAAACAAACGTTTTTCCTTTGGCCAGAACATATCCATGGTTTGAATTATCAAAATTTTTCAAAACTTGTTGAACATAAGAAAACAACACTGACAGAGGGACAGACAAGCCTAATTCGTTCGGAAAGTGATTCTGAACCGATAAGTATAATCAAAGGTCTATCTGTCCCGAGGCTACAAGTTCTGTAAGATGCAAAGATGAACCAACTGGGCAAACTGAGACATATATATAAGGCAAGGCCGCAAACGTCAATTGTTCGACCAACCCGCACCATGTTTTCTTTCATTTCGGAGTTTGTACCATTTACGAATTAAAAAGAAAAAGCAACGAAACTTTCTCAAGTAGGAGGCCAAATAAACTCCCACTTTCTTTATATCAAAAAAATAAAAAGTCAAGTTGAAGAGAAACTCAAAAAAGGGAACATAGTAAAGAAGAGCAGCACAGTTATCCTAGCGTTGTTAATATAAATTTTTTTTAGATATCAATATCTGCAGTTTCTACATAATTTATCCCTTTGTTTCACACTGTAATGACCGAACACTTTCTGCGATTGAACGCAAACTCTAGTATTGGATGCTGAAAATTCTGTCAAAACCGAATCATAGTAAATTTACTTTATACGAAAATTGCTGTCGATCTGAATTATTCAATCAGTTAAGTAAGTAAGAAGACCATATTCGCCTATGGTCGTATCTTTTATACCCAGCACTGTGATTCTAAAAAAGACTAAAAAACGAAAAGAATTAAATTTCCATGCTTTATAATGTTATAGAGTTAAAGTCGAAATTTATATCGTGCATCTGTTGCAGTTGACGAGTAATGAACAAGGAGAGCAAGGGTGTTCTGAGTTTTTCCTGCATTACAGACGAGCTTTTTGATCGGATTGCATCATTTTCAAATTCTTTTTTTGTAAGTGGGGTCTTCATTTTTGCGAACCGGGGAATGTTTGCCACAGATACCACACCGCTGAGCCGACATGCGGATGGACAGACGAACAGACAGACATCTTTATCTGCATTCCGAATTTGACACTGATAGAGAATGTATATATTTATATATATATATTGTATGCTTCTGGTCGTTATAAAGGGCTTGGAAAAAAATGAAACTTTGATGCGCTATAATGGTGATGGATAAGGGTCGATTTTGCCATTTTGGTCAGGAAGTATCTGTACAGCATCGTGCGTAGAATATTTTCGTACAGACTTTTTGAGTAGCGTGTACAAAAAAACAATTTTTCTTCCTTAAGAAAACAGACGTATCCTCAGTTTATGTGTCTCTTTTAAGTGATTTGGGCCATTTTCAATACTAACCTGGGTACAAGCACTTTAGGTGTCTGCGCCAAATTTAAAGCCAATCACTACATTTTTGCGGTCAGAAGAATGTTTGCAACAGAGATTACACAGACGGTTAGATGGACCTGCTTAAATCTATTTAGGGATTGATGCTGATCGAAAATATATGAACTTTGCATACATATACTTTGCTCTGAAGCTTCCTTCTGTTTGTTCCAAACGTGCTGACAAAATGAATACATACCTCATCCTTCGACGATAGGTATTCAAATTACCAGCCACCTTTATTTTATTTATCACTTCGTACGACGTAGTACTTCAGATTTTTAGAATGGAGACGGCCATATCAGTGACTAAACTTAGGTTTACCAGTATAGGGAGAACATAGTATAGAAATTTCTGAAAATAAAAGAGACCGCCAGAAAGACACATATAAGAAATGAAGGATTTATTCAAAAGACTGAGTTTGCAATAAGCACACAATATGATTATCGGATGTTATGTCCTTTTTCGAAAAATTTCTCAAACTCCGCTTAAGAGCCTTAAAACGGATAAATTTTTTGCTGTCAAAATAAAAGCGGACGGAAACTGTAAGCAATTGAATGCAAATAAAAAATACTGCTAATAAAACGGACGTTGCAAATTTATAACAACTGATGTAACAAAATGAAAGTAGATACCATCTGTGGCGGTGTTAGTGAGGAAATCAGTATTGCTGGTGGAGTTATTCGATTAACGATAAACGTGTGGAACTTTTAACACGTAGACGAGGTTAGAACTCTCTTTAAGTGACACTAAACTAAATCTATTTGCTACGACATCCTTAAACCAAAAAGCTTAGGTTAAATTAACTAAATTTAAAACTATTTTTTTAAATCTTCCCTATTAGTACGAAATGTATAATTTTCTCAACCCCCGCAACTTTAATTCTCTTCACAGAGTACGTCATTTAAGTAACATAAACGCACATTTATTTCAATTAAATCCAAATCTCTTGAGCAAAAGTCATTTTATTATTTATGACGATAATGCTGTTGTTGTTCTTGTTGTTGATGTTGGATTGCGACTATGACAATTGCTAACTAGTATGGGTAGCTAAAAAGAAAAACCAATAAGAACGCAACTGCCGCATTCTTCGTCCCCGTACTTTTTCACTTCTGCTCCCTTCTAGCACTGTGCTTTTCTATATGTAGCATATGATGTTATTAAGTTGTTCTGCCATTCACCAAACATTGACCATAATACAGCATTGAGTGTGCGTGAATTATATGTGTTAAAGTGTATTTTAGCAATAACAAACATACTATTAAAGCTAACTTTTACATACATCACAAACAGAAAAAAGCATTTTTTTTT
>CCAG010013594.1:0-65809 GCA_001077435.1 Glossina morsitans morsitans | reverse complement strand
TGATGAGTGTTCAAAATTCACCGCAGAACGAATAAAACACTTTTTGGCGTTAGTCGCGATCGTTAGATTTTTGTGATTATGAAAAACATAAATTCTTTTCCGTACTTAAATCATTTCTTAGCTGAAAAAACAAACAAAAATTAAAAGCGTTAATTAAAATATAGTTTATAGTTAGCCATTCAAGAACGTATCTGAAGGCCTTAGATCCAATGATCACTTTAACGTTTTTAACAATTAAGTTATAAATAAAGAGCTGAAACATTCTTTAAAGTTATATTCATTACTTTTTTCTAAAATTTATAACAAAATCGACAAAATTATTTATAAATCTTCGGAAAGCTGGCGACATATAAAAATACATACTTTTCACCTTTGTCTTACTTTGTTTGCAATCGCTTGAGGTAAAGCTTTATTTATTTTATAACATTTAATTTATTGCTCTATTATGTTACAGTTGGTTTGGTCTTTTGTTTTGCATTGTTACTATTGTTTTTGTAAGGTGGCCCCATGGTTAAAGCTTCAAGTTGTAATCTTAATATATCTTATTTATAATGACCATAGTTTTTTTCTTCTTTTTTCTATTTGTTATGAATTTTTACACGCTGTACCTATACCGCTTGTTATTCCGAGTATATTGAATTTATACGGATGTATGTAACAGCCAGAAGAACTTGACATAGAAGATGTACTTGATTACACCGATCGATTCAGAATCACTTTTGTCTGTCTAAATATATTGATGTGTTATGCTCCAAGGACCAACAAACTTTTAAATAGATTGAAGCGAAATCTTTTTTCGACACAGTACCCATACAACGTCTTATTTTGAAAACATTGTTACATGCATTAAGTAAAAATACTATAGTGTAGCTGGTCGCCTTTAAATACTCCACCTCACACTACAAATACGTCTTATTTTGAAAAGTCTTTATATAAGAAGCGCTCGAAAAAGTGGACTGAGTCGAGCCATTCTCATTAGCGTTCATCCTTAGAACAAATTTCATCAAAAACAAATCCAGAAAATTGTGGTCTGAAAGTTGAACACTAAAAACAAGACATAGAGGCAGACAGACATACTTAATCGATCCAGGAAGTGATACTGAGACTGTCACTATAGCAAACGAATGGTTTACGGCAAATAATTCTGGGTGTAGCATACATTTGCACAAATTGTACAACAAGTGGTGTAGTGTACATAGATACTGCAATTTTCAACACGTTCCTTCAAAATAGGTTGAATGAAAACATTTTCCCAATCCCTATCCGTATAACGATTCGTTTTGAAGGAGCCCTTAATCGAAAAGAGATAGGAATTTTTTAAATCTCTCAACAAAAAGCACTAAGTAACAGCGTTGATCTAAGAAATTTGAATCCGAAAGATCAAAGTTTTGAACTCCCTCGTACATAACCGTTCAGTACAAATAGTACGCTTTTATGTGGCAGAAAGTCACATTTTTAATATTTTATAATGAAATTAGTTCCATAATAGCGATTTTAACACAACAATTAACTGAACAACATTTGGACAGCGTAAGTACATTGTATTCACTCTATTAGGTTAGGTTTCTCAAGACAAGACCGCGCACTTCTAAGTCATTTATAGCGAAAATAAATGAAGAATAATAAGATCTTTAAGGAAGACATTAATTTTACTAGTTTTGCACCATGTCAGTTCATGTTTTTGAGGCCCCTTCCCATGTAAGAGCTTGATCTGAAAACTAAGTACAATGTTTGGTATTTGATTATGAAAATGAATGAAGAATTATATTAAGCGAAATAGGTGCAGGGTGTGTAATAATCGGCCATACCAGACTACAATGTTTTTACTGGTATTTTTATAAATCAATTCTACAGTGAAGTGGATAGTGCTTATAACATATTTTAGTCGAGTCAACGAATTCTATATGTATTCTACTTGTTCATAAATATCACAATTACAGGGGGAAAAAAAAGTTCATTTTTTAAAGTTAAGCAAAATCAATAAAATATCTATCTATAGTATTACAAGATACAGAATGGATTGGAAAGTTTCCATGGCTTAAGAAAAATTCTGATCACATCACATCAGTGCTGACGAAGACGTTTCTGATTTTTGGAAAAAAGTTGAGAGATTTCGTGGTTTACTCTAAGGTGGGTAATGACGTTTAACTTTTGCGGACACTTCCAGTGCACAGTAAACGCGCATAAACAAATACTTCATTCGCCTATGCTAATACAATATCCGACATTTAGATCAGAGTGCTTTGTCTAAAGAATTAACATAATCCCCGAAGGTAATATTCAATGTTGAGAAGTTCCCGCTCTTCTGTTCATTTCATTACATACATCTACGTTAATAGATATTTGCTTTCTTTCATTAGCTATACAATCAGTTGAAATACTAATGATCAGTTCATAAAACTTTGTAAACTGAAACATTATTTACGAACTTATGTGTTCATGTTATGTGGATAAAAACATTTACATATTACTGCATAATATATGTCACTAGCCTATTGAAGATGTGTATGTATAAAAAATATTATCGAGCAGGTTTTGCAAAACTACAATATCGGCAAAAGTTTTATGTTAATTTTAACTGCAGTGAATTTGTTTATGTTTCGCATCGCCCGAATTCATGGTACCTTCTACCAAAATAGTTAATTCTTTACAAAAACATAGCTGGGGATGTATACATGTATTCATAAAAATGTTTAGAGTGTGAACTTCCAGACCATTTCCAGAAGCCTTCGTCCTTGAACCCTGTCAGTGCTTAATCAAATTGTCTCTTGCAGTTTGCGCAAAAAAATGCATTGATGGGCATCAGTTGGATAGAGGGACAGATGGACAGGCAGGCAAATCTAAATCGATTCGAAATATTTTCTGAATCGCTTCTTAATAATAAAAATGACGTTTTATCTCAAGCTCTGGTGGATGTTACACACATCCGAACTTGTTTAAGATACCCGGTCCTACACGTTGGGTAGTGTATAATAATTGTGCTGTGTGCGTTCATAAAATCTCGAAACATGTAAATAACTTTAAATTATGATCAAAGAAGAATGTAAAACTTCGTACAAGTATTGGTCGCTCCCATTGGAAATTTCGGATTTTGATCACCGGTGTCTCTCTGTCCGCCCGTCTTTCTGTTGTAGCAAGGCCCGTTGTCATGAAAATGGAAGTAAAAGCCTAAACATGACTTATGTAGAATGTAGTTTTAGTTAATTGCCATTGATAAAATTAGGAAATTCACGGGATCAGTTCCCATCACGTCTACAAAAATTCAATGTGCAAATAATCCTGTGAATGAAACACCGTGCAATTCTTATAAATTGATTTGAGGTGGGGGTTAACATTGTTTACATTTTTTAAATAATAATGAAGCAAAGTCAGTCCTTTCGAAGATTTTGAGACGCGATTCGAATAGGTCCAAATTGTCTGTTCATATCGAATAAAGATAAATGAGATTGTGCCTGGCTGTCTAGAAATGCTCTTAAAGAAGGGTGCGGGCCAATCAATATTTTCAATAACTGAATATGAGTAAATGGTTGCCGGCGGATTTTATTCCCATATAAAGCCTTATTTTGCTTGAGAACTTTTCTAAACAAACGCGTCCAGCAAAGAAGCCAATGTGGTGCAAGTTTGGCATAATTAAATGAATTTTTTATTTTTCAAATTCGCTGAGACTTCGAAATCATGAAATTTTTTTTTGCGGCCTGTTATTGAAACCTATGTAGAGTATCATGTCAATAATATTCAATTGTTGCGGTACTACATATGTTTTTGTAAACATACAAAAGTGAGATTTTCAATTTTTACTATGACCATAAGACAATGATTTCTGACTAACAGGGTGGAAGATGACACTTGGATGTATGCGCGGAAATCGTCGCGATTAAAATTGGCCGCTTTATAAGCGGGATTGATTGTTTTTCTAAAGCGAAAAATCGTTTCTACACTTTTCTTCCATTAGGTAAGAAGTCAGTCCATTTGTTATTGTAAATATTTTATTGTTCGAGATTTTATTCATAACATAACAAAAATGTTTTAAAAATAACACACGTCGGTGACTTACTTGTAATTAAGTACTCGAAGTATTTAATACAAGTACAGTTTTAGTTTTTTTTTTTTTTTTAGCTTAACATTGAAATGAATAACAGAAATAGACAATTAATTATTAGATATAAGCATAATTGTTACTCTTGAACTTTATTACTGAATTTTTTTCTTTTGTTTGGTTTTAGATTTATTTTTAATTAACAAAATTCATTGACTTTGACATATTACAAAAATTGCTGGTTGGCTGTTTCAACCTGCTGCGAGCGTTAAGAGGCGTTGTTTAGCACTTTGAAGATTTGTTCGATATCATGTTTTGATATCGGCCAAGCCTTTTGTGTTTATCTTTCAATTCATTATTACTGTTATTATGGTTGCGACACGTTTCAGTTGTTAACATTAAGAAGGCCATTGAAAATGAAACTTTTATTTAGGTTCAGAGTAACGAAATTGTGACAAATTTAAAATTATTGGATTTGTTGCCTCAGTGAATGGAATCGGAGCATTGTGTGTGTGTAAAGCTTTCCTCTTATATGTTAATTAATTGAAATTAAATAGTTTTTTTTTTCGTTTTTTTTTTCTTTTTTGTTGCAGCTACGGTAACGATTCTGATATTTATTCGACGATCAATAATACATCGAATGCGTCGGCGACTCTTTTGTTAACAAATACAAAAACAACAACAAGCATTTCACACATAATGACAGCTACGAAGGCAACATGCAGCAATAGCTCGTTGCCAAACAATAACAAGACATCAGCGACAGCGGTCGCGACAACAACAGCAACAACAACAACGACAACAACAACAACGGTAGCAGCAGACAAGACAATTTTACATTATCCACCAACACCATTACCATGTCCGTCAATCAACAACAATATAATTGGTTTACAACATGAATCAAATAATCTCCAGAGCAATGAGAGCAACCATAAAACAAACAATATGACAGGAGCAACAGTCAATAACACAACAATTACAACAATACCAACGTTGCCAATAGAAAAATTGTCAAATTCTTCATTATTATTAACAACAACATCGTCACCGTTATCACCACTATCGATAATAACAAGTACGACAGCAGTAACAGCTGCTGCCACCATGCCAACAACATCTTTAATAGAGTCGCCAACGACGGTTACCAACAGCTCGAAGGAGTTAAAATACGATCACAATACAAGGCAACAACAACAACAACAACAACAACAGAAACAACATTGTTTCGCTCAAAGCAAACAACAAAGTTTTGTTAGTAATGACGACGATGATGACTCGGCAATGCCTATAATCGAACGTAAAGACTCCTATACAAGTGACTTTTTTTCAATGGGTTCAACTAATGGACACTTGGAGCAGGAATATTGTGCTATGGTCGCCTCAGTTTATGGACAAGAGATGGCCAAGTTAGTGATATGCTAATAAACCAAAAAACTTATTCATTAAAATTTTCCTCTACTTCTGTTTATTTTTCCTTTCGTGTTCTCTTATTGTTTACAGCAGCGACTGTGCTTCAGTTGCATCCGACTTGACGCGGATGTACGTCAGCGATGAAGATGATAAGCATGAATATCGTGTTGCTGATCATTATCATTAAAAACTCATAGTTCAACTATCAATTCATAAATACATTGTCTTTTTTTCCATAAGTAAAGGACAAAATTGATAAAAAAAAAAAAAGAAGAAAAAGACCATAAAAAACCAAACAAAATGTTATGCTTAAGGACATCTTAATACCTGCAAATAAGTTAATATTAGGACAAACAATTTAATGAACAAGAACAACAAATCTTATTGAGTATTCGATCGGTTTAACAAAAACAAACAAACTATTTACTCTCTACTCTATATGTAGATATTTATACACCTTTATATACAATCACAATAACAAAATAAAGTACATTTTATTTGATATTTCAATGTTTGAAAAACCTTTCGAATTTTTCCTTCTTCTCTTTTTTCCCCTTCTTTAACATAATAAAAAGAATGTGCATCTCTTTCTAAGCGAGCATAAACGTATTCACCCTATATTCAATGGATAAATCAATTTTTAAATTATATATGTGTTAACAGAACAATTATCAGTTCGGGAATATACAAATGCAACAAAAGAAAAAGGAGACATAAGTAACAGTAATTTTTGAATAAATGAACAAAAAGAAGTGAAGAAATTTATTTTGATTTATGTTTTCTTCTCGAACACAGGCACCGAGCAATTATGCAGATTGCGCGTTGTTCAGTAAGTTATGAGGATAATGGGTATAATTAAAATTTCATTTGTTTTATTTATAGTTTAAATTCATTTATTTAGCTAAACAAACTACAGATAAACACGATTTTATTGTAAACATTCATCCTACATACACTGTCCGTACATCACTTGCGATACAAGGGTATTTTAATTTTGTGCGGATGTGTACAATACCCACAAGGACTTGTTTTGTGCTTTTGATTCTAAGCTTGTCTGTCCGTCTTGATTTTCTTGTGTTCAACCTACAAGCCGCAACTTTTAAGATATTTTGATGAAATTTACTTCATTGGAATCTTAGCCCAAGTGTGAACGCTATTGTAAATGCAATGGTTTAGGGCATTTAACCGTGTGCCGTGTCCTTTTATAGCGTTTCTACTTATTTGTTTTCGAGTTATTTAAAAAAAAAAAGAACCTTGAAAAGAAAAAATTTATTTGTTGATGCAAGATCTCGAAACACTTTGCGGCAATTCATGGCTCATAGAAAAATGACATGGTAAGTATAGCTCCTCCATACACCTTTGGCGTAAATTCTGTGCTCAACATTGTCCTTCTGATCTAAGATACGAGATCCGTTTCTAGTGAAAAGGTTTAATTTTGATGTTATGACTATATTTTGATGAAATTTACACACACGTTTTCTATTAGTGTCTATTAGTTAAAGTGAAGTAAGCAGCGAGCTTACAGTACTTACAGTGATGTAGTTTGTTTATATCAAGCAAAGATTTATGTATGCAACAAATTGCAAAACAAACAAATAGAAGAACTTGATATAATATGCACTTTGTTTTTTATTAATTGATTCAAAATCATTTTCTGAATCAATTTGAGTATGTCTATCCAGCCACGCATCTGACGATTCGTTGGTAAGGCAGGCTTAGCTCCTACAAAACAGCTTGAATAGGCTTACGATAACCTCCTTAGATCTCGTTTGAATGAATACTAATATTTTCTGGTTCAATCCATAGAAATGGGTTCTTACGACCATTCACCATAAAAGGTTCAAGTTTAGAAAGACAATTTCTGTTATTTTGGGAAGAAAATGGAAAATGGTGGTCGCCCAATATTATCCTAATGAATGAATGCGGCAAATATGGATAGTAAGCTACCATTTTTGGAACATACTCCCATGTAAGGATTCCAACAAAACTTAAGCCTTAACTAGTTAACCATCATTGACGAATATACGGGTCATGGAGAAGTGGTGTCCCAAATGTTACGCAAGATTTGAATTTTCCGTCGAATAAAACATTTTTACAGCTTTAAAACTGAGTAAAAACGGCGCATTACACGAGAGAGTAACGCGCTTTCATCGTTGAACAATATTTCAAAAATAACGAAACTTTGATCATCCATCATACTTTGGAACACTCTACATTTTGTGTTATGTTGTGTACTCGACCTATCCTTCTATACTTAAATTTTTGCGACACAGCTGAAATGCACATTTCTCAAAGAGGCTGCGACAGCTAAGTGCTTATTTTGGCAACAACATGTAATATTTTAGGACGAAGATAGGAAAAGGAAGTGATGTAAAGCTTTACCCGATTATGACTTCTAGTTTTGAAATATTTTAAACATCATCCGAAATATATTCCCTAAGCCCTGATTGTATAATGAAATCAAATATCACAGTAATTTTTCAATACCGAATACGATATCTCGAAAACCAGACGGACAGACAGGCATAATAATAATTACAAATAATTTCCTGAACCAGTTATTGCAGTAAAAGTTAGACGGACTTGAGCAAGCCTTGTTTGTAACTTGAACGTTGCGTGCCTACGGACAAACATATTGAACGTTTTTAGCAAATTGTCTAAGTTTTTGCGAGCGGGTTCCACTAACATACAAATCCAGAGACATTATAAAAGCTTTTTTTTTTTAAATCTACGACTAATCGCATGGACTTGAATCCGACATTAAATTCGGACACATTGTAAGATAAGATAACAATTATCTCAATCGCTCTACTCATACACAAGCGAATTTATTGCGAACTGTTCGAGGTGAGGAAGAAAACGACCTTTTTCGAAATGTTCCTTTCAGTAAATCTTAACACTAGCGTTTGTCGGTTAATAATTGCATTAGAGGTCACAATTTCAAGTTTCTTTTGTTTTTTTTTTTTGTGGAGTGAAAAAAATTTATTTAAATACTTTGTTAACTATGTTTTCTACTTTCAGTTGACATATTGGCTTCAGTTATCCTCTTAAGGTTTAAAGTTTTCTTTTGTGTTTATGTGCTATTGTTTTTTATTTAAAAATGTGTTACACATTTATGCGGACAGATTTCTGGAAATTTGCTATAACCAACGTACCGCTTTTTTTTCTTATTACATAAAAGGTATGTACAAAACACTTTATCTGCTTATTATGCGAAGCAAGTTGGCTTGGACAATAGTTGCGAATTTATTTTACGACCAATTTAGTTTGGGTTACAATTACTTGACACTGCAAACAAAAAAACAAAAATAGACAGAAGCATAAGAGAGATAAAGAGAGAATATGCCTAAGAGAATGTAATATAAACAGCAATTGATTTTTATAACAATAACAATATTTGTTACTACAATCGATTGTTAATATCGTTCTTTGCTTTTTCTTTTTTTTTAGATGCTTTTTATTGTTCGAAACATTTTTTTTTCTATCTTTGATTTCAATAACGATTTTGGAGGTTGGAAACAAGCGGTTGTAATTTCATAAATTCATAAGTGATTTTTTCTTTTATACGGAAACTATTGGCTCAAGCAAAACGTTCGTGGCTTTTTCCTCAGTAGATGGCTTTAGAATCACGTGACTGTGTTTAATACTCGTTCAACGAGGTCGTACCGCAGCGAATGCGGGATATAACACACATTGTGATATTTATTATCGAAAGCAACTGCTTTTTGAAGATGAGCCAAAAAATTCTGAAATTTTCGCTATATTTAATAACATAACTTAAATAAAAGCTATAGCGTCTCGGAGCCTTGTGAAGAAGTTCTCGGGTCGTAGTTTATGCTGAGCAGACTCTATCAAAACCAAAGGCTCCCCTTCGCTCCTGAGCCGTCGATGTTAGGGAGAAATGGCGCTATGGTCAACCAACTCTTGGTAAAGTTGATGATTATCTTCAAGAACTAAGAGAAATACCGGCATATTCATCTTATGCCATCATTACGCGTTTGAATGTTAACAAAGTAACAGTCCAAAGCAACCCACTTATTATCGCATAGCCAAGTAGTTCAGAAGCGCGGCTATCTGGCCGGCAAACCTAAGATCAATCCTGAATCCGGGTAATCATATCCCACCGGCGACTGGTGTGCGGTCGTGGCTATAGTGACTGCACTCTCGGCAAAGGCATAACACTTACCGATAAGGTGCACACTTGCCAAGCCCAAAACGTTCGATACAAATATATGTTAGGGCAACCAAAAAGTTGGGACCCGCTTGGTTTTCATGCCTGAGATTAATGGTTAAATAGTTGTCATATGTGTCATGTCTACCTTTATTGAGTGGTTTTTGAAATTGTCAAAATCACTAGTTTTTGATATTATTTGTTGTTGCAATTTTAATGAAATTTTGCAACCGAACTCTGTCGGAGATTAACTTTGCCCATTTTTTGACACATTACCCAACCCATGATGGCGTATTTTAAACAGTAGCTTGAGAAATGGTATATGGTATTGAAGTATCGCCTTTGTTCGTTCTTAAAATTTTGATTTGTTATTCTCTGCGTCGCTTGTGGTAAATATTTACACCTGCGCATATGCATATGAAACTCACGCAAGTACAATATTGTCTGTTCGTCTATCCCTTTGATGTCTGTCCAGCATTAATTGGATTCAATCTGCAAGTCGTAATTTTCAAGATTTGTGGTCCAAGGATGAATGCGATAGAAATGGGTTAGATAGGATTATCGATCGATTTACGATCGCTGCCGATATAAGGGCTTACATTTTAAAAGTTGCTAAATGAGAACAGTTTCCCATTTATAATGTTGCTTGACAAGAATCACTCAAAAATAGTAACTTCTGATGGGTACACATTTTGATCTACTTCTGTGTAGAACTTCTTGTAGAAAAAGAAAGCTTTCAGCAAACATATTCCATCTTATGGCGGGAATTGCTAAAAAATAGTGCTTCGCTATAATAAAACTATATTTCAGTCGCAACTTTGCATAAGGATTTACAAGTGGAAAAGTGATCTTTTCAAGATTGTGGGAAAGATAGATAACGGATTGTATGAAACGAATTGGTGCCGTATTTTCATCTTACATTTTAGATATCTTTATATAAATGTGTTACATTTTTTATGTTTATTGCAATTTATTCGTTGCATATATATTTACTTGTTCAACAACAAAATACGTTATGATGTTGATGGAATAGATTTTACAAATTCTCCGAATCTCGACTTATGACAACATCAAGATTTGTTAATTTAATAAACACACAGTTACATACGCTATATAATCTATATCTTAATAAAAATTTCTATATTTTAATGCGTTGAAGGCTGTTATTGTTAGATTAGTGCGTCGGCATAATTAGAATAAACGCAACAAGAACAACAATCAATTTAGTAAACTAGACGTTCCGTGACGGGTTCCGTGCCATTTTTCAAAAATAAATTTGGAAAGTTATCGAAACGTTTGGATTTTTGAACAATATCAGCACGACAACAAAACATTATGCCCATGTTGGCGTATTGGAAGGTCAAGCGTGCGTTTGCCAACCAATCAATTTCGTGACAAATATCCTCGCAAAATACGACATCGTCCTTATTGTAGAACTGAAATGGAAAGATAAAAGTGAGCCTTTTATGAAAATGAAATTAGTAAGAGAATGATATTCGCCCTAAAGCGAATTTCGGATATCTCTCCCCCTTTCTAATTCGTAAGAACTTTTATCAGCAATTATTATGTCATAATACCGATATGATTGATGAGTAAACTCAAGAGTAAACTAAATAGCAAAAGGAATTACTTTTAAGCAAGTAATTGCTGTACGTAGGGCAGGTATTGATAATTGCCTTTGGAAACGAAATTTTTGTTATTTCCAACTTTTCCAGATTATTTCACCGCTTTTTAAATGTCGGGCGAGGACCCATACTAAGAAAAACTTCCGCGACTTTGCAAATTATTAATAACTGATGAATTGACTGAACTTATAATTTTAAGCATTATCGGACGTATATGTACTGTATGTACCGCTTTACGGAGGACTACCGAACATTACAAATTCCCAAGTGATCGATATTTTCGTATGCTTTATTATTAACCTCATAAAACGGTGAGTTGAATGCTATGATCACAACCTCCTTGGTTGTGTTCTGTAGAGGCTTCAAATAATTCCATACATATGCGGGTATATGACGTTCGTAGTGATCCAATAAAACTTTCATTTCAGTGGTATTGTCGCAATCATTGCTAAGTGGCACTTCAAGTTTACCGTCAACACCACAAATAACATTGTAAGCAGCTTTGGTTGTATGCTTCTCTAAAGCGTCTTGATATTTCTTCCAGTTACCTAAACGAAGACTTGGCCACCATGTTACGTTCAATAAAGAACTAAATTCTTCTATCACAGTCTCTAATTTATGATTTTCGATGAGCGGAGCATAATGAAAGTTGCCAAAGGTAAACCAGTCTTCAAACTGTTTTTCCTCAAAACGAAGAGGAGTTAATCTAAGCGCAAGTAAAAAAGTATAGTTTCTCTTATTTAGATTAATTAAAAAATAAAATTATATTTCGTCCGGTGAATACATTCAACTTACCCTTCTTTTTCTATGAAATGAAAATTTTTAATTTCCTTTCCAAAAGAATAATTTCTTAGATCAAATTTTGTCTGTAACAGAAGGCATTCAAAATTAACATCTAGCTTAAAATGGGAAAAAGAATAGTAGGAAAAATACTTTACTTTAATAAAATTAAACTCCTCGGGTTGTGTGTTGTATGCAACCGAACTTAATAGAAATCTTTCAGTATCGTAGCACAGTCCAGCAATATGCGTTGGCGATTTATTGACGTTTTTCTTTGCTATTATATACGAAGCGGAGTATTCTGGGCACCAACGAAATGCATCTACACTTTCGTACAAGTTCCATGCGACTTCTTTGCATTCCAAATGTGAATCGTAAGGATCACCATATTCATCACCATTTTCCGCTCGCCAGTATCTACCGTTGCATCTAAGTTTTACACTGACACCGTCAATCGGTCTTGAGGAACTTCGAAGAAATGCAAGTAAGAAAGTATACGTACCCGTTAAAACTTACAATATAATAAAACTTACGCATGAAACCCATTCACACAATGTAGAGTAATTACTTCATCTTTCCCAGCATATATGTAATTTTCCTTTGTAGGCGTTTTATAGGGCTTCAAAATTGAACGACTCCCGAATGATCTCTCCAATAATGGTCGAACCGAAGGTTCACTGGCGATTCTCATTGAGCAAAAGTCATTTCGCGCTCGTACAACGTAAAGCCCAACAAAGAGCAAAATAAATAATTGACATCGATGTGATGGCATAGCGACTCAATTTAACTGTAAACCTCCAATGACAAAATATTTCGACTGACTATTTAAGAATTGCTTGGAAGTTTTCATTATAAGCACTTTTGAAATTCTCTCAACATTTCATTATCGTTAAACAAAAGGAAAATATCATCAGAAAAAATGCTTGTTAATACGTTTTTTGTAGCCATTGTAGGAAATGCGCTAAATATGATAAAGTTTTTGTCGGAGATCATATAAATGCATTTCTGATCAAATATGATTTATTTACGTTTGTCTATCTGTAATATCAACGGTAGAAGAATTAATCGATTTAAGAAATTGAGTGACGACTCTCTACCAATAACCGATACACAAACCCGAGTAAGTTGATACGTGTGAATGTGAGTTTGTGCAATCGTTCGTAAACCCTGTTATCTACTTTTCAGCCGTAGCTCTGATTGCAAGTGTCATAAGGCATAATGGCATTTTCACGATTTGTTGAATCATATATAAAATCGTTTTGAAATCAAATATTACTCGTGCATAGAACATATTTTCAGATTCAATTGCTTTACGATTTCTCTTTTGCTCGCTACGTTTTTTTCTTAGTAATAAGACACTCTCGCCCCATCAAATACCGTAGTCTCTATATGAAAGATGAACTCGTTCTGTAGACTTTTTCATGTGAACGCAAGTTCAATTCAAAATAGCCTGCTTGTGCCTTTCGATTGTGAAAATGAACTAGTGGCGCTCAAAAATGGATGATTTAAGACTTAATCTTATCTTTTAGTCGCAATTGAAACCACAGTTTGTCGACATTAGAAGCATGATGGGTATTTCCGATAAGCTAACCGAGAATTGAATGTTTTCATTTTTTTTTTTTTTTTTTTTTTAGTTTCAAGTTGGCATTAGCTGCACTGCATGCCGTATATACTCAATACACCTCCCGAGAATAGCTCCGGTGTCGTTATTTTCTAACGTATCATTTAATCATTTCATCCATATTTTCTGCATTGGCGTTGTGAAAACTGGGGTTAGGATGGGAACATTTTTTAAATTCTCTCCAACGAGTTATAATTTTTAATCTTTTATAACGAGAATCGGCGAGTAATTCTGTACGATCTTTAAATGTAAATAACTAACAGCGAAGTTTGCCCTACTAATTAGTCTATATGATACGTTTAATGTAATGTTGGCAATCAAAACTATAATCGAGTAACTAATATTAATCGTTAAATCGTCGAGTTTTCTTATAGCTAGTTTTTCGAAAAGTTAAAAACAAAGTCAATTGCAAAGTTTGTGTGAATTACGAATTATTAAGTGCCTGGTAGCTACTATTAGATACATATATATACTGCACATGTACATGTATTTTTTTTGCGCATGGTAACATTATGCTGAATTGACAACATAGTCTTTTTAATTTTTCAGTCCCGACTGATAGGAACATCTTGCTCTGCTAACAAATAAACGCCCACTATACCCCACCCAAATACGCTGCACATTTTACTTGAATGAAAGGTTCTACATATACGAACACCTTACGAAAGGCTTCAACAAGAAGCACATTATCAATAGACACCGGTAGAATAATATATAGAATAAGAAAATTATATTCGGTCGTGGCCGAATCTCTTATACCCATCGCCGTTATCTTAAAAAAGATTAAAAAAAAGAAAAAAAGTAAATTTTTCTACTCTGTAATTTTGAATGGGCGCGACGAATAGACGGATATGCTTAGCTGCACTCCAAATTTGAAACTAGTCAAGAATTTATACACTTTATGGCGTTTTTGAAGCCTGTTTCCGTGCGTTTTAAAGGTATTGGAAAAACAGTTCAACTTTGATACACTACAATATTAGGTAGGCATGGCCAATTTATCTCATTTTTGTGCAGGACCTACAGAATCAACCATAGAATATAAGTTGCGCTTCTTTGTAGACATGTAACTCAGGAGTAATGAGTAAAAAACCAATATACTTTACAAAAACAGAGATGTTCTCAGTTGCTTAAATTGACCTAGAATTTTTTTACAAAAACAGAGATGTTCTCAGTTGCTTAAATTGACCTAAAATTTGATGTTCATCAAGAATATATATATTTGTGGGGGCTCCGAAGCGTCCATGCGTTGCAAACGTTTTGACAAAACGAATATGCCCCTCATCCTTTGGTGGTGGGTATAACAAGATGTGATAAAAATAAGCAGTTCGCAAAATAAGTTAAGATAAACTCGGGATCTTATCTAAACGTTTAGATTTCTTCCATTTATCAACCCGCCAATAAAAAATTACATCAACGTTGGCATATTGAAACATTGAGCGTACATTTTTCAATTAATTTCCTGACAAATATCCTCGCAAGACAAAATTTCGTTCTTTTGAAAAAGTGAAGGGTAAAAACAAAAATTAAAAGCGTGATGTCGTGAAGATGAAATGACTAGAAAAGTCACATTCGCTTTAAGTCCGATTTCAGATATCCGTCATCTCGTTAATTATTACGGGAAACCAAATGTTTAGAGTTTTCTATTTTTCAGACTTTGCGTGTGCTTAAATGCCGTCCTGAGATCTAGACAAACAAAAATTTTCACGATTTTTGCGGATCGTTAATAATCCACAAGTTATTTCATCTCAATAACTTACATATGAGAGGTTTATTTTGAAAGTGGCCTAAGTGCATTTATGTTAAAACAGAAATATTTAAAGCTCTGCGTGTTAATAAATCTAAGACTATTGGTAACCGATAATATATTGGGTCGTTCGAAAAGTCATTTCGTTGTTTTCTTCGAACATTGAATTTAATTGTAGGCAGACATTTTGTAAGCAAGTAAAGCTTGCTTGTGACAAACTTCGATTGATTCTACGGTAGACCTTAGTTGGTGCCCTTTCAGATATGGAAACTGAAAAGTATCATTTTCGGCATATTTTACTTTTTTGCTATCGTAAAGGTAAAGACGCTCTTCAAGTTACAAAAAAAATTATCCGAGTGCCAACACTGGTCTACAAAATTATCGAAACGAAATTGCGTAGGTAGGATATTGAAGGTGTATCACGTTCTAGAAGGTCAGTTGAAGCTAATGAGACAAAATAAAGGAATTAACGGACGCAAACCGACAAATGGCAATTCGTAAGATAACTGGGAGATTACATTTAACGAATTCCAGCGTTCGTAATAATATTTATGCACTATAAAAAATCGTCTTTCATTTTGACAAAAAAAAAAAAAAAAAACGATATTACTTTCTGGACAATCTAATATCGATAAAATATTGTTGCGTATAATTTATCAATTTATGATTCATGGTTATGAATGGACTTAAGCCACTTGCAAAATTAATGAAGTAACTTCCTCCAGTTCTTAAAAGAAACGCATGGAAAAACATATTACATTACCGAAAGGATGGGATGGGTGTATTCATTTTGTGGAAACGTTTGCAATGTCCGGAAGAAATCATAAGAGACTCCGCAAAGTATATATATTCTTGATCAACTTCAAATGCTAAATCGATTTAAGTACGCCCGTCTGTCCACCTGTGCGATGTCTGTGATTAACATTATCCTGGCCGCGAAAATGAAGCTGTCGACTTCAAAGTTGACAGAGACATTAGAAGTTCTTGCACGCAAAGTGATATTGAAAATGGACAAAATCGGTAGAATGACACGCCCACAGTACTACGTAAATTGACACCAGCCTCGTTTTTTAAAAGAAATAAAAAATTGTTTTTTCTCGATACTCATAAACTGTAGTAAATAAATATACAAAAACTTGAAAGCGTATTCTATAGACGATACTGTAGCAACTGCACAAAAATGAGGAGGATGGCTGTGCCTGCCCAATATCATAGTGTATCAAAATTTAATTTTAAGGCGCAGAAGCAAGCTTCAAAAATCCCAAAATGTATATAACTTCTTGGTCAACTTTTAAATTTGGAATGTATCTAAACATGTCCATCTATTCGTCTGACCATCTATCCGTCTGCCTAACAGTGTAGTATTTATGGTAAACATTCTCCCATTCGCAAAAATGAAGATATCGCCTACAAATTTCCAGGTGACACAACACGCAAGCGTCTATGCGAACAAAGAACGATTATTGTGAAAATAAGAAAAATCAGCCTCGTCCACTCCACATTATAGAGCTCCCATATATAGAGAAACTTTTTTTGTCTTTTTAAGAAATGATGGGTGCAAAAGATTCGGTCAGAACCGAGTATAATTCTCTTCACTTGTATTCTTTTGATTCATTTGCCCGTTCTTTGTTTTTAAGGTATGCATGTATATATATCTTCGATTTAATTCCGTAATTCAAACTGGAAGATGGTCCGCGTTTGTTCACGACAGTCAAAAAACTATAAGCATTTCTTGTTAACTGTAGTGTATATCCATTTGAAATTTGCTACAAATGATGTTCGCAGTTACGTACAGCAATGAATCCGCGTACATTTATCAAAGGTTTTATATATCAATAATTCATGGAAATGCATGCGCAGCCATCCATGTTATCCATTATCGTTATAGAATAGCTTTGATAATCTTTTTCTTTTGTACACAATAAGTGCACTTAGTGTGTCCGAGGCATAAAATGCTCAAAATCGTAAATATTTTAATTAACTTTTATTTCTACTATTCTATAATTTTGAGTGAGTGCATCATAAAGTTGCCACAAAATATAGAGAATTTTCCAAAATGGGAGATACATATTGGACAGTATTGGATTAAAATGCCACATCTAAGTGATGAGATGGTGGTGCAAAATGGAGAGAAAATTCAAGGCTATTGTAGCACGTTCTTTAGGTAAGACTTGAAAACATATCGAATTTTCATGTGCAATTTTAAGACAAAAACATTAAAAGCAAACTAAATCTTGTTTTAATCCTGAGAAGTTGAAGCGACCATTCGGTAAAATGCTTTTTTGAATAGATTATGACAATAGAACGTTGCTCCTGGTCAAAAGAATATATTTTATTGAATTTGTTTCGCTTCTTTCCTCTTTATGTAGAAATTTTACTATAGATAGAGACGATTTCAATTGCACCGGCATTGAGGATGACAAGTGCGTTTACTTTTCATATCTTAGGAATAGAAGCAAAGAAGTAGTTGGTAAAAAGACTTTGAATATGCGTTGTCTTAATAATACTCTGCGGTACGGAGAAATTGGTATAACGAACGGACAAACGCTTAGTTGTGTCAACGCTCAATGGACTGTAAACTGGGGCAAGCCGAATGTACAGCGAAGAGAAATAATCTGGTGCGCAGAACATCATCGCATTTTAATTCTAATGACTAAGAATTTCGATAAGACTCCAGTCCTGGCCTATATATGTTTCGATATAAATAACTTGTCGCCGCAGGCAGTGCATTTTAGAACAAATTATCAAGTATTTGAACTATGGAATATCTGGAAAGTATGCCATTTTTTTTTAATTGCCTATAAGGATGCTGAATTATCACTCTCTCTCTCTCTCTCTCTCTCTCTGGAACTCTCCCTCTTTCTTTTTTTTTACCTCTCTATGTGTGTGCGTGTGGCTGTCTCTTTTTCCCACGCTCCACTTTCTCCTATAATCTGTAACACTCTTCCACTGAATTTCTCCATCTCTGGCGCCATCTTCCCTTTCAGCTGAAGACTCCCACTATTGATGACCTCGAATCGGCCGACGGTTTTGGCCCGGAAATTGAGTCCTTAAACTCTGCCCAACTACATGGCAGGTCTGTACAATGCATACATGTTACTTCAATGCTTGTGCTAAACCAAAGTATTTGTTTTTTCAATAATTTTAGTAATGAATCCTTGGAATTGCAACTGAATGAATTAAGTGAAAATAATTCTTGGATCAGTATGGCCAATTATGAGTATGGATCTCTTGTACAAAGCAGCCCATATTTGACTTATTTTCAACACTATGGCCAGTTAATAGATGTTATTTGGTGGCATAACCTACGAGCTTTCAATTGGCGTCGTTTCCTGAATGCTTTGGAAATGCATTTCGAAGAATTGAACAACTATAGGATCTATTTAGGAACCTTAGGCGTAGTTCAAGTGCCTACATGGACTCCGCATTCAAAAATCACTTGGATGGAAATTCAGGTATTGTAAAGCCCTTGCATTTAGTAAGAAGGAGAGATTACTGCAACATTAACGTTTTAGTCGAGCAACTACCACAATACTATACCGGCTTATATATGGATGTATATGGAACCACTTAATAATATAACAAATATGAATTTATATATATTTGGCTATAATTCGCCGTATTTTTCCGTAAGCAAAAAAAAAAAAGTATTATTTTCAAATTTAAAAAATTTTTTTATGATTACTATTTTTTTTTTATAGATATTTAATGCAAGTGAGATAATTTTTTGCCCAAACATTTGTAGCGAAGTGCCTTGGCTAAAACAGGCTCAATTAACCTTTCATTTTGCCAATGCTGGCATAATATTCTGCTGCACAAATCAATCGATTAAAGATGAACGTTACATTCGCGCCTTACCTAAGAGCAATCCAGCCTATAAATTAAATGTCTTCACAACGTCATCATCTTCCACCAATGACGATCTAACTGATGATTATCATTAAGAAAACCGCATTATGTGCTCTACAAAATTTAGTGAATATTTTTTATAATACGTAAGACAGGATAAAAAACAAACAGATCATCAAAAGATCATTAAGGAATATATTGAATATATTGAAAAAAATTATACAATAAATGTATAAAAATAAACAAAAGGGAGAGAGGACAAGAGAGCGGGAAAGAGAAAACATCCGTTCACCCACATCACTGGTTCGTATACTGGGATGAACAAAGTCTTCAAATCAATATTTCGAATATTTTCCTTTATTCAATTATTCTGAAACTTTGCATACACCTTCCGTTCCGACGACAATACAACAAAGACAATCAATGTTTGTCTATATGCAAAACGGCGTATTATGTTTTCCTAATAATCTGCTTGACATTGACATCACTAAATATGATCGGTGCCACAAAGAGTTGCAGTATTTTTTATTACTAATCGTCTTGATACGGATCTCAAATAGAGAAGCTCGGAGAGCAGAAAAGAAAGTGTAACAGATCGAAAACAAAGAAAAAATTACAAAAATTACAAAAACAATTAAATTGTACCACTTGTAGTTGCTAAAGTACACGACCTGCGACCCAAAATGGACTTAACATTATCATTATATCGACAGTTTTATTCTCAGTGTCACTTTCTGACTCAATTTAAGATTGTCTCTCCGTCTGTTCGTCTCGTTTTCTTTCAACACTAACGTGTTTTCTTTCAAGGTCGATCGTTATCGAAAATGGTTTTGATTGGATGTTTTTTTCGACTACTTCCCATAATGTTCCATTTTGGTATATTGTTACGTGAATACTTGTAAGGTAGTGTAGGGTATTTAATGGATGAGGGTGACCAACAATAGCACTTTTTCTTATTTTTATATAGAATTTAGAGATGGAAAATAAATTACTTCGTACGGTATGTACAGAGAATGGACATAAAACTTTGAGGAATTTAGAAAAAATCAAATTTCTTAGTTATTAAATCTTAAAGGATTGCATTAGTTTTAAGGTGCAGCTTATCAACGGTTTAAGTCAATAATTTTAACACTCAATTTTTTTTGCATGTTTTTTTATCTAATACTGCAATTGTCGGCAAATAAAAATAAATGACCTTTTCGTAAGTATTATCTCGGAAATTTCGAAGTGCTTTCTCATTTCTCATATAAGTCATTAAATTATTGAACAATCATCGGAAACCGTTATTTGCATTCTTACATTCATCATCTCAGGATGGATAAAAGTACATCAGTCTTGTCTGTTTTTTGTAGCATCCCGCAATACATATCAGATGCCTTCATACAATCTTTATTAGCGTTAAGTTTTCAGCCTATATAATCCTGTCCGTACATCGTGCCAGCTTTTCGATCGTCTACTTTTGAAAAACTTAGGATAATTGCGCGTGTTGATTGAGCCTGATATCATTGTATTCATCAGCTCATCCCATTTGCAAGCACAATGTAAACCGGAAAATCAAATTCAAGTGTGGAAGCGGAGTAATTGCGGTATCTAAATAGACTGTTCTTTTCTATAGATAAGTGAATATCGTAAATAATAAAAAATAAAATACTTTTAAAAATATTTTAAAATAAAATTTTTATTTATTTAGGGAACCACCAATTTATGCTCCTCTGCTCTCTATTATGTTAACCTTTTTGTCCATTCAGGAAAACTACATTATCGACCACTAACTGATTGATGGAAGGTAAACAAAGCGTGTCTGTCCTAAAAATAGGATTGTATTTATAGCAGGGACGTTATAAATAATTGAATTTTTACGCGCAATAAAAATTCTTCGTACTCGTAAGTTTTATTAGTTATGACGAATAACAAATGCATGCGAATGGCTTACAGCTGTACATACAAAAGGAAAATACAAACGTTCTCAGAGTAGTTTGCGTAACTTGCGTACATTCCTCGCAGCTGAATCTCACCATGATCGCTGACACAACGCTAGAAAAATGTTTCTGTATAAGGCCTCACTGTTTCTCTTAATATAGAACTTCGAACTTCGAAGCATACCCCTAGTACGCTAAGTGCCACTTTAATAGGATTGGAAGCTAAGTAAGAAATGGATGCACGTTTCATTGCTGAGGGGAGGTTTTTAAGTCTTTGTCGCACGGACACTCCACAGACGGTTATAACTAAAAGAAATACACACGTGCCCTACCCTTATACGAACAAACGGACAGACGGAACCTGCTTACCGAACGGACTTATCTGAGATAATGCCTATAGGGCAATGGCTCACTACACCTGGAGTACCAGATAGATTTAAAATACATGGCCATTATGGCGCGTATTCACGGTCTATCAACATCTTCTTATTTATAGCTCCCGCATTTTTGGCTTACCGCAGCAACCAAATTATCATACCCAAGGACCGAGGAGTCGTTCCTGGACATTCCCAAGGCTGTCACTTCTGGTTAGGCATCTCTCGAGAAGTATAACAGGTTCCTTTAAGTGGACATGACATCGGATGAGTGGGCGTCTTGAGCTGCGGAATGTTCGCCTGTGCATCTCTTATACGATCTGCTATTAGCCAATCCAAATAGTTTCTTCACGTCGGCACAAAACAATTGACTTGGCCTGGTCCATGCTATCGGCTACTAATATTTCTCCGTCCATAACAGTGTGCCCTTCAGAAAAGAAGAGTTCTTGGAGGAGCCCTCTGCATAACAAATCTTTCCAAAAAAATGTATAATATTTCGGCGGTAGGTGATGCATTGTTAATATTACGACGCCATTGAACTTTAATAGATTTCTCTGTCTTAAGGAATTGACTAAAAGTTTTTAACATGTGGACCTACAAAAATTAAACGTTAATAAAAAGAAAAGCCGATGAACTTCGTGGTTTTGAGCTTCATTTCAAAAAGCTTGAGATTTAATTGAGATTTGATGTTGATTTTTTTATGTGATGTATTTTATATAATCGTAAGTTGCTGTTGGAAGTTATGACAACTTACGAAACTGCCCACAATCAATGAAATAATTCCCAATGCAAACGTACTGTAGCAAAAGTTGTGATAAGAAGTTGAAACTTGGCATATATTATTACCTGTTTCCCAGAGATCAAGTTTCAAAGTAGGTCTCATGTTTTACAACTACGTCAACGAAAACCTGTGACTTCCAGCCCTTAACTGATACCTGGTCTGCTTATAGACCTTATCCCATAAACATTAACTGATGACAAATAAGGAAGACTAGATTGGAAGTAGTTACAAACATACCCCTAGGTGTGCCTAGAAGAAGAATGTAAAAGAAGAGTAACGGTCAACCAACTGACACACCCATTTATTTTACAAAATACTTTGCAAATTTTATCTTAGTTAGTAGGTATCAAAGGCTTTCTTCTTCATTTTCTTTTTGCTATGAGGAACTTTAAGGTTCTATTTGTTTATTTTCTTACCTGTTTTGATAGTTAAGTGGTTTTTCAACACTTAAAGGTATCGTTTGTGACACGCTCACTATGAGCAAAACGCAATTTTTACATAAACATAACTCATTCCAAAGGAGAAAGACGCGTCCAATATGTATTTAGTCAACCCATACCAGTGCTTGTTATTCCACTTTTAATTTTTTTAACATCCTATAAAAGGAAGAACGTAATCCAAATACTTGCAACTACTGTGTAGGGAAAGTGGCACGGTAGTAAGCAGATACAAGACAATAGGGGTCAAAAGATCAATGTTTTAGTTGTAGATTTCACTTACTGTTTGTTTATATAGGAAAAATACCAAACTAGTCAGCTGCACGTTATATAAATGTTTAAAAATTAATATTTTCTTTACTGTAAGCATTGATATAAATAATATTTTCTTGCTCCTGTTTTAGGGAAGATAGTAATACGAAAAATTTATCTTGCAACATCTTAACGGAATAGGAAGCGAAAATATATATGTGCTTTTGATTACAGTGAAGGACATTTTTCAAGCTTAAATCTGGTATCGATACAAATCGCCCGCGACGACTCAACGAGAAAATTGAAAAAAAATCGAAAAATATTCGTTTTCATATCATATATATCATGCCATATGCCGGCATTTATTAAATAGTGGTTTGAAGTGATGACTCTTTAGGATTTGCTTTAGAAATTGCGTCCGATTTAGTTGACTGGTACACGTTGTTTTTATTTTACGCTGAAGACATTCAATACTCCGTACTCTGTGTAGTGCGCATTTCTTTTGCTTGTAAACACTTTTAAGCGAAATGTATACGAAATGTTTAAGAAGAAATTACAAAATTCGATTTTTGATATCAACAATTATCCTAAATGTTTACAAATAAATTACGCTACCCCTCTTCTAGGATGATAACAATTTACACTTAGAAAAAAGTATTTCAAAAAAGTGCTTTTTTACCGACTTAAATTGCCATTGATTGTTCAGTTTATCTGAAAATATGAAATAGGGGTGAACTGATGAATATTTCTGAAGACGTTTGTAAAACTCATATATAACACTTAGTGTATAGCAGAAGATTAAATATTTTCATTTGCATATATGTAATAATATATTTCTCATTTGCTTTATATGGCCTCAATTGACCTATGGATCTTTTAGTCTAACAAAAGCGTTTCCATGAAACAGAATCCGAAGCCACGGTTCTTGTTCGCCGTGACTGATATATAATCGGCTTAATCGATGGGTGCTTTTCGCCATCTCCGCTAAGCAAGATGGATGGTCTTAAACTTTATATAACAACAGTTTAAAATAGATGACCTCTTTATTCTTCTGACACTGAATAATATTGTATGTCAAACAACTTAACCGCTTCAAAAGCGCGTAAAGGAACGTACTATGATTAGAACTGCCTACATATTTGCATTTGCATTTATCTATTTTCAACCAAAATGGGTCAATTTCATCAAACCAAATTGGCACAAAGATTCCTTAAGCGATTGAGAATCCAGTATTTTAATATATAGGAGAAATATGCACTCATGCACACCTACATTAGACTAGAAACTGAGGACAGCAACGTGTACATATTTCCCCAACTTACTCAGGCGTTCGGAAGAACCACTTTCATGTTCGGTTCAAAAATAGTGTCGATCGGCTTGCGAACATGTCTACAATTAACGATAGAATTTAAATTCTAAGTTATTTTCGGTTATTTGGTAGGCAGTGGATGTAAGCTATGGGTGTCTTAAAAGGAATGAAAAACGCTATATAGTAGGCCACTGCCGATCATTAGTACTAAAAACATTTTCAATAGTTTTTATCCTTGGGGCAAAACATAACTTGGGACCTGTAGGCTGAATAAACAAGACGGACAGACAAGCTTAAATCAGAATGTGATTCTGAATCTATCGGTTTAATGAAAGGAGGGCCTATCTTAAAGTCTTCTGGGTGTTTTATAGATTCGCGCAAACTTACCCTTGTACCACAAGTGATCTAGGCTGTAACTAGACCATCAAATTTTGGAACCTTACATGTCTTATAACCAAAGTTGAAAAAACTCATATTGACATACTTAGAAGTATCAATGTTAAGAAGGGCGTATCTTATAGCCTTGATGCAAATTGGTAGCAATTAAAGAAACGACAAGAAGTTGTCATGAATGTGTCGCCCATAAGTGCTGCCGAGGAGCTTTGCAGTTAACTACAACACTTCGATGTCTCCAAATGTGACGAGCCCAAGTAGTAAAAGCGAGAGTTCATGAAAAACGTGATAGTTAAATCGCGTGGGTATCAAATGCGGCACTGCTCGAACTTTTCTCATCATTTGAGAAAATTAATAAATACCTTCTTTAATAATAAATTTTTTCTAGTGTACTTAGTGCACATCCAAGCGTTCACTTTAAGAAAGCAATGTTAACGGGCAAGAGACGTACGATCGTGATGGTATCGAATTCGCTTATGGGTTTTCAATCGGCATCTAAAATTTTTTCTCGTTTTATATAATATATTTAATAATAGAAGAGAATTGGTTTAGTTTGACTCAGAACGTCCTCAAATAAGGAATTGTTAGCAGAACAAAAAAAAAAAAAGAAAAAAGAAGAAGAAGATATATGCAAAATGTTAAAATATATAATTTTTTATGCTCTTTGTTATCTTGTGGCGAATGTTTGCTGTGATTGTTACCTAGAAATTCCCGAAAACAAGGATAATAAGCCTTACTGGGAGAAGAAAATTGGCAACAGTTGGTTTAAAATTCCCTACATTACAAGTCGTTTTAAATTGCAAAACGATGAAATGATCAAAGGATATTGCGCCACACGATTTAAGTACGAATATTGTGGTTAAATAAAAAAAAAATTCTATATTAACTAAGAAAATTTTATTAAATTATGTACATATATATCTATCTATATATATATATATATATATAAATATAGAACCATTAGTTATATCGTCGAAGTTGAAAGGCATTGCGAATATTATGATTACAGCTGCAAAAGTTTTCCAAAGCGAAACGCAACTAAGTACCTGACCGTAGAGGATAGAAATATGACAATTCAATGTGTTGCTGGTTCATTAAAATTCGGGCTCAATGTATTGGAAAATAGTACAATAAGCTGCAACGAGTTGGAATGGATTATTAACGTGAAACCAGCCAATTCTCAGAGTCAAGTGTGGTGCAAGGAATATTATCAAATATATGAGTTGGCGACAAAAAATCTTGAGCCGAATCGTACTTTGGCTAATGTATGTTATGATTTGAAAGAGTTCTCCTTACAATCGATAAAGTATAAAACAATTAATCGGAGAAGCGAAGAATGGAAAGTGAATAGAGTGAGTGAAAATTAGGCGGTTTTCGTGAAAGGAAGAGACAAAGCAATGCAGAAAGAAATGCGAGGCTGAGCATTGAATACTTTGCACTTCCCTTGCACCCTTAGACGGGAGAGCTCCGGAAGTCGGTACGCGGATAGGAAAAAATTGATGTAACAGATTGCATTGCTTTGTTTAAAGTGCTCTTCCTGTCACAAATTAGTTACAGCTGGGACTTATTTTCTCTTTCCAGTTGTTGCCCAATATTGCATATAATCCGGACTCAGAAAATACACCATTTGGCGAAGTGAAATTCCTAATAACAACTTTACTTCATACTGGGTAAATGATATTAATTTGTTCGTTAGTTTTGTTAGACTTTGCCGGAACTATTGAACCCATTGGGCTTATTTAAAGAATTTCGTTAAACTATTCATCCTTCATCTTCTTCTTGTCAGAAATGATTCTTTACGAAATCATCTTAATGCCTTAAGTGTGGAAAATCCTTGGTTAAAATTGGCGAACTATGAATACGGCAGTATCATTCAAACCGGCTTATATCTGAATTACTTTAAGCACTATCATCATTTATTGGATATCTTGTGGTGGCACAATTTACGCGTAGCCAACTGGGCTCGTTTCCTCAACGCTTTGGAACAGCATACAGCTAATAACAGTTACGAAGTATGCCTTGGCATTTTGGGTGTGGTGCAAGTACCGCTCTGGCCCGATCAAAGAGAATTTGAGAATTTGGAGGTGGAGGTAAATACAATACAGACAGTACACCATCTTTGAAGTTAATCTACAAATCATCTGCTTATTGGTTTTTAGAATGGTTTTGTAAATAGTACAGTGCCTCAGTACATATGGGCCTTTTTGGAGACGACAACTCACGATATGAAAAAACTGAATGTTTATGTGTTCGGTTACAATTCACCCTATGCTGAGGTACACAAACATATGTTTTTTATTTGTAGAAGTTTCAATTTCTTAAATTAATTCCTTTTGCCTCTCTTCATATACCAAGTTTTTCAACGTGAACGATGTGAAATTTTGCCGAGATGTCTGTAACGAGATTGATTGGCTAAGAAGTGTTCGTTCTTCATTCAGTTTTGTTAATTTCGGGCTTGTATTCTGTTGTACACCTGATGCAGTTAGAAAGTCAATTTACGGAGAAAGTTTACCACGCACTTTGGCATATAGTGACTCAGTAGGGAGCATAGAAAAAAAAGAATATGTTGTATCAGAAAAGGACGAAAAAGACAAAGAAAGAGAAGAGAGACAAAAAGAGAGAGAGGAAAAAGAGAAAGAAAGAGAAAGAGAAGAGAAAGAAAGAGAAAGGCAAAGGGAAAGAGAAGAGAAAGAGAAGGAAAAGAAAGACAGAGAAGAGAAAGAAAGACAAAGAGAAAAGGAAAACAGAGAAAAGGAAGAAAAAGAAAGAGAAAGAGAAAGAGGAAAGGGAAAAGGATAAAGAAAAAGAGAGAGAAAAAGAAAAGGAAAGGGAAAAGGAGAAAGAAAGAGAGAGGGAGCAAGTGCCGCAAAAAGACAAAGTTAAGGAAGCAGAAAAACTAGAGGATCCGGAAGAAGGACCTGAATCAGTAGAAAGGCAAACAGCGGATGAAGAAGAATCCGCAAGGCAAGATAAACGAGAAGAGTTGGATACTGATGACTTCGACGACGAAGGTTCTGGGGATTGAAGTGATCTAATTATAGCTGTAAATGGGAAAAACTCTCTTTTTTTACAATGTTCATCAATTATCTGTGGATTGCTTTTTATCTCTGATGCCATCCTATAAACGACAATAAACATGAAAAACAAAGTTGTGTGTTATTGTTGCTTTCGCTGAAAAATAAAATATTTCCTCTGATATTTAAACTTAACATGGGCTCAGATTTCAGCAATTTCAGCATGTTATGCTATTAATGGGTTGATCGAGAAATCTTATGGCAAAGTGGGTTTGCCTAAACGCAGTTTATGCTACAAAAACCAGCTCGTAACGGCATAAATGGATTTATCTGTTTATTTATGTGTTTCATTATAAACTAACTTATGAGACACTTCTGAATCTAAGCTAACTCTGTGCGAGTATAAGGTCAAAAGCATCTTTGCATTGCTCTAAGCTCCTTAAGTAGTTTCGAGGCATCTCTGCACCTTCTCTATTGTCAACAAAACTTGCTCAACTCTCAAATTGTCGCTCAATTGTCGTACTCTTCACACATGCATCAAAGTAATACCGTTATATGATTTTAAGGAAATGTAAATGTAAGGGAATTCACCTGATGATATCCCCACAAATCGATTAGGCCCCTTCTTTACACTTGTAAGCGAAATACTTGAAAATGAAAAGCATTAAAATTTCCCGATTTCAAGGTCTCCATCAGTTAATAGCATTAAGACAACATCAGGATAGTCTCTAACACAGAAAACCAAAAGAATTGCCAAGCTCCTTGAACATTCCTTAATCGTCGGTCAGTCTTCTTCATTGGCGGCATATTTTTTTAAGATGCTAGTTTGCCAGGAAAAGATAATCAAACGGACCTAAAGCTGACGAATTCGAACTGCTGCTTTTTGATTCGGCCATCGCGACAATGGATTTGGGGGTTATTGTATTCTTTATGAAACAACACTTTTACCCTTCCACCAATTGTTTTCTTTTTCTTTTTGGTGCACTTTATGTCACTTTTTTAATGATATGGAAATCTGACGTTGCTTACTTTGCTAGGCAACAAAGTTGTTTTCTCTTTGTTTGCGGCCGATTGCACCCTCTTAGTTCAATCCTTTGGTTGTTTCTTCGTTTTAGACGTGAACTAAATGATTTTTGACCTGACCGCATCGCTGTAATGCCAACACGACGAGCACTGAATTAGAACATTCTCAGGAAGCTGTTTCTGCTCAATTGCAAGTTAACAATGTACGGATTCATGTTCAGATTTTCACGTAATATGCGATACACAGCTCATTTTTAGGCCGACACAATGTCTGTTACCTCTCGGAATTTCAATTGACAATCATCAAAATTATTTTGACATTTGTATTCACCGCCTTTGGCGTAGACAAACGCCACCTGCACATCAGGTGGACCACAACTAGCAATATTGCCGTATGTTAAAGGTGATAAATAAAGCAAAGTGAGGGATTACGGTATAGCTTACATCATTTGCGACAAGGTATTAAGTTTATTCAGCCCTAGGGGAAAGCATCTGAGATACACCCTCATGTAGTAGTTTACCAACCAATTTGGAATAATGTTCTGAACCGATTTGAGCATATCTCGTCACCTGTGCGTCTAATGTCTGCTCCGGTATTTTGTGTTTAGAGACTAAAAATTTTTTTTATTTCGATGGAAGACCCCAATTGAAAATAAGTTGAATTGGACCATTTTGGCATATGTTAAAAAATTTGTCATTTTTAAAGATTCTGATCTGAAGTCATTTTTGAACATGCCCTCATAAAAATAATCTTACACAACAATTAAGCTCCATGTGGCAACATTGTTGAATTTTTACTGTTTTATGAGGAAAATTTGTACAACATATAAATTCAGTGTTCTAAGTTTAGACCACATAGGTCCATTTTTTGGAAGCAGCCATATAGAAATAGATATTCTTATTAAAAGTACACTCTTATTTGGCTGGCTTTTAGTATGTGATGAGGAATTGGGTGAGGATGTAGCATACTTAAAGGGCTCTAACTAAATGTGACTAGCTCGCCGAAATTGGGGGTCCATAAGAGAAATTTCCCTAAAGAATTTTTATAATTTGTATGTGTTGTAAGTGAACGTGTGGTGTAATGAGTAAACCTACTTCGTCAGCCAGTAACAAACAAAGCAAATTACTTAGAAAACATTTTAATAATTAAAAAAAACAATATACAATAATAAGCAATAATAAATAAACAGTAATTAGGTATTCCACAAAATATCTAATTAATGATTATGTTAAATAATAAGAATTATAAAGTTAATAGTAATTAATTTATTGACACAATAACTAATTTAATTAACAATAAAATTTAACTCATCTATTAATAAATTCGCCGAATGTACAAAAGAATTTTTTTATTTTTTTTGTTTTTTTCTTTTTTTATACAAAACTAAACAATTAAGAGCTACTGAATTGACGAAGTCGGTTTTCTGGCAGCCATATTGATGTCGTTGTTATATGAAATGCATGTCTATAAGTTCGAGTTGGCAGTTGGCATAGATTTCTAATCTGCTTTTTCTCCGAGCTTTACAAATGCGATACCGAAGGAGACGACTATACTGTTTTAGCGATTCAGTTTGCGATATCTGAACATATTCCTATCATAAACACTTTTTTTCAAATCGACGTCAGGAAAACTGTTAACACTACCGTTTGTGATGTGACCAATCATTTCGAAAGGCTTGAACATGCGTTCAACATCCAATCACAAAGAAAAACAATTGCGTACTCATTTTCCTGCAAGGACAATATTAAGCTTGTTGCGAAAGAAATTAACATCTGTAAGTTTGGATCGCGTCGTTTGACGTTTTGGCCTCTTCCCAAATAAAGCTCCTTATCGAAGTTAGACATTTACACGGCAATAAGGTATCATTTTTGATATTTTATGGCGAAGGGAAAATTAAGAGTTATGCTGAACGAAATGATGTAAGATATTTAATAGTCGGCCTTTCCCCGCTTTAATATTTAATACACTACTACCAAAGCAAAAACGATTTAATTAATCAATGCTTTTAATATTAAGTTTTAACTCTGAGAGGACAAATTTAGATCTACAGACGTTTAAAAGTAATTTAAATGTTTTTATAGAGCGTTAGCCATTAGTCCTACCATTCTCCTCAGAATATATTTAATTTTTTTATTTCATAAATATATTGTGATGACCATTGCGGCCTTTTCCGTAGGCTGGGACAGCTCAGTCGCTCAGGGAAGGAAAACGCAAGAAATTTCTACTTTTGCAGGGACTTGCTCTTTCTCTTTATTATTGAAAACTATTTCCGTTATGTTTAGCGAATTGCTAACAATATAATCGATATCTGAACGTTGATATTTTATGCCGTTAACGTTAAATAATAATACCTTACTTAACGACTGCACAGCGTAGACTCTCTCTGACGCCTCGAGCTAGACTGCCCGACGTCTCAAGCGAGCCTTCTCGACCTCTCAGCTCGAGGGCCCAACTTCAACTGACTCCTACTCTAAGCTTAACCTATCCCTATTGCTATCTTAACCTATTTTAGTCTATTCCTATTTCTACCTTAATCTGTTCTATCCTACGTTCTTTCTATCTTAGTCTATCCCTATTGCTATCTTAGTCTATCCCTACTGCTATCTTAATCTATTCCTATTTTAAATTAATCTAGCACTCCCTTCCCTTCACCAGACATGGAGAATCCGTGAGCCCAAAACGAGGAACGACTTTGGGTCCTCACAATATGTATATATATAGAAACTTCTGTATCTTATAAATGAGATCATATTTGCTTGTTTAGCGTAAGATATTAAGAGAGAAGAACTTAGAACGCGAACATAATAAAAAATGTTCAAATTCGCTACTTTGATGATTGTCTCTTGTCTATTATTGTGTGGGGAACATTTGCAGCGATTGCTATTTTCGTTTTCCGGAATATAAAGAAATTTCTCCTTTGTGGAAAAAGAAAATTGCTGGCGATTGGTTTGCAATTTCTTATATACATATCAGAGTGAAACTACAAACTAGCGAAGTGATTGAAGGACATTGCCCTAATAACTATAGGTGCAATTATTTTTGTATCGTTTAACTTCACTGTGCTGTGCAATTAAATTTAAGATTTTTCATGGACATGCCACGGATCAGGGCAAGTTTTTCTGTCTGTTTGGTTTACGTGATCCTTTTAGATTACAACCTCTAACGCCCACTCTCCAAACGTATCTGCCAAATAAAACTGTATGACAACATCTTTAGAATGGATGCATGTACACGTTGAAAGCTGCCTGTTGAACAGAGCGGTTTGAATTAAACAAAAGTATCTATGAATGAAATAAAATGTACATGCAAGTTCCAAGTGCGATAAAGCACACGATGTTAGTGCTTGACGAAACAAGACATTCCTTCAAAACACGTTCAAAACAAGTAAGCAAATCAATCATAATAATCTATCTAACGATCAGCGATCTATTTGTTGCTGAAAGCCAGAAAATCAAACTTCTAGCTAAGAGTGCATGTGAAATGATGTGTTTGTCAGCAAATGTTCAGCTAACCTTAATATACTAAAAACGTCCTGCGGTGAGAAAAAGAAAACTAATATCGACTTTGATAATGAAGCTGATACATCTGCAATGTCTGTAATCAGGCAGGCGGAAGAAAAGGAACAAAGTGAAACACGGAGACAATCAGAAAGAAGCAAGGAAAGGCGAAGAGATAAGGAGAGACCACATCTTAGTGAATGTGTGTTCAATCGGAAAGTGTTATGCCTTAACATACTGAGCGCTCGCTATAGCTACGATAAAGTATGTTATCCTGCACCGAGAATTGAATCCGCGAACACCGACCTCGTAGCCACGATGTAATAGAAAACAAATACGTTGCAAAAAATGCTCTATTGATAAAACACCTTGCAATTTTTGGTCAAGTTAGCTCCGTCTCGGCTTCCCTGTCGAATCCCTTGAAATTGTCAGGATAATAAATAAAACTAAGCCGCACACACCTATATCTTGTTGCTTGTAATACTTTTACTGATGTTTATAATTTGATTTTGATATGGGACCAGGCCGGTGCAATTAAAGTGTTCTTAAATCACGATTTCTAATGTTCTTAAGCAAGCGGTTAACATTTAATGGGTGATTCCATTTAATGAACGTCTTCTGCTTATCTGATTATAGCTTATGTTGATTGGCTAGGAATGTTCATCTATATCAACACAAGTACATATTTGTTCTTATTTCTCCGCATTTGTTTATTTTCTTCTCCTTCCTCTTGTTGAATATATTCAACGAGTCAACAATAGGTGTTTCGCTGCGTTATAATTTTAATGTTTTTCTCTTCATCTCAAATGTGTGTGTTTCTCATTTGAAGACTTCATTTTTAAATTACTTATACCTATTACATCGCAGCTGATACTAAAATAAATAAATTGAAATATTATTATTATTATTATTAATTTAATCGGAGAATAATTTCTAAGGCTAACGTCTTAATGTCTAACGCTATCGGCTTTATTAAGAAGACTATCGCGCTTGAGATTTGAACCCGCGCCCATTGATTCGCTGATTGAGACTCTTTGCTTACTCAACTACTTAGGCGGATAAAGAAAATGATGCAGGAAACCGTGTGACATCGTAAGAAGTGCAGCGCACATAGACATCGACAATTTGAGCGCATATCGCACTCCATACTGTAAGGTACTTTAATTTTAGGTATTGACAGCAAGTTGATTAACTAATTTTATTAATTTGAAGCACATAATGTATTTTATATTACTAAGTTTATTGTATTTAGAAGATGAAGAAACATTGATAAAGAATTTTTTTCATCTCTCACTCAAATATTATTACGAGCAGAGGGGAGGAATGTGTAGCAAATAAAGCGAAATAATAGTAAATAAACAAACGAATAAATTATAAATAAATCATATTCAACAGATTCGGGGAAATCACCAAATTCCTTTTACAACGCCATACGATCGAACGACACCTTAGGTCAGAGAGTCACGAAGCGATGTTCATTTGCATTTCTGTTTGTGCTCTAATTACGTACACTTGGAATAACAATTTGCGTGAGAAAGTCTTCTTTCTCTTTAGAACAAATTGTTGTCCATTACTCCGACTAAACATTCAACTATACAAATAAAGACGTTTGGCTTGACTACAAGCAATATCGCAAAATCGTATAAAGAAGAAAATCATATTGAAAAGCAGTACGAGTGAAAGAGAATTTTAAAACTTCCGATTAGATTAAAGTTATAAAGGACTTACGTTTTATGTTTGTACAAAATGTTCCGAATTGTAACGAATTATTGCTTATTTCATGTCAGATCCAATCTTTGTATTAAAGTTTTTGCAATTAATTTAATATTTATTTGTTTATTTAATAAGAGTAAAATTCACAGAACTAATAAGTAAGACTAGATGTCATATATACAGATGTGACAGAGGGTTTATGTAGGTTCCTGCCGTGGAGGCTTAACCCTATGGTGCCCGATGGCACACGGAGTGAGAAAGCGTCACTCACGCCCCGCTGGGAGCAGGGAGGCTCTCAAGCAGTTTCAGCTCAAGGGCATGTGTATGGCACGCCTAAAGAAATAAATGTGTATGTAACCTCATCACCTATATAAGTACATTTTCCAGTGGCCGAGGCCGAGGCTCTTTCTTTTACGAGTTCTAATTCAAGAGAAGATTGTTTTTTTAAGTTTTTATATTCAAAGAAAGGCAACGTCCCAAGGCCACCATCCTAAACAATCTCTCATGTACCGGGTATGGCGTAAAAGGTACAAGAATCCGTACAATTCTGTTAATATCTCAGCTTATTTTTTTGGTAATAAATTGCTCTTGTTAATGAAGGACATGCAGTAATTACCACAATAGTGTAGCTTACGTAATACATAACAAGGGCGTGAGCTGTACCACATATTTTACCTAAGTTGATGAATGTAGGCTCAACCTACATAACTGGCCTAATATGAGGCAAACTTTAGCATACATATTGTTTGTAGGTGATTCCATGTGCAGTCTTTTATCCAGAGAGCCTCTGCGTCATTGTATGGAATTAACCAAGTGAATGAAGTTATTATTACGTTTAATGTTAAGACTAATAGTGCCTATTGAAGAGTATTTACGAATGTGTTGGACTGAATGGCTGTGCGCGAATTGACTATACTTGCTCTTAAAATCTTATCGCTATTCTATGCATGTGTATGCAAATAAATGTAGAACAGAATGATGCTTATTCTGTACATAATGTTTTCTTATGTGAAGGAAGTCATTTAGTTCTGTGCGGACGATTCAAAAGAAAAGAACATATAAAATGATGAGGATTGTGATTCTGTGTATTATAAGCTATCTGGTACCGAACGCTTGGGGTGAATGTATTTTAGAAATTCCAGACAATAAAGAAAATGCTCCTTCATGGGAAAAGAAAATTGGTGATGATTGGTTTAAAATTCCTTATATAACGAATCGAATAAAAATGCAAGACGGTGAAACCATTAACGGATACTGCGCCACCGGTTTTGAGTAAAAATACTCTCATAATAACTAACTGAAATCTCTTCGACAATAAAATATTTCCTTTTTAGAGATATCGTCTATAGTGTTGAAGTCGAAAGAGATTGCGGCTACTACGACCATGAGTGTAAACGCAATCCGGTGCAAACGGAATGGAGACAAATAGAAGTTGCTGACAGAACCATAGCGATTGAATGTTCCGGCGATTCACTGAAATGTGAATCGAGTGTATTAACGGATCTGTCCACCATAGAGTGCAATAATGTTAAGTGGGCCGTGAAATTGGCTCAAAGTAATGAAACGAAAACCTCTTGGTGCAAAGAAGAACTTCATATATTTAAGTTGTCCACTAACAACTTGGATCGAAACCGCGTTTTGGCCCACATTTGCTACGATTTGAGAGAATTTTCATTACAGGCCATTAAGTATAATACAATTAGACGCATCGCTAAAGCTTGGAGTGCAAATAAAGTAAGTAAGAATCGAAATCTACTTTGAACAAGGAAAAGGCGCAACGGAGTTTAGGAAAAAATTTAAGATATTGTGGACAAAAATCGTTTAATCGAAATAAATCGATCGAGATATTTCTTTCACGCGGACGTTATAGATTTGTTATCAGCATTTCATAATACAATTCAATTAATTATACCAAATATTGCAATTGTGATAGCAGTAAGCAAGCGCTCAGGGTAAATTATCATTTGATTCTTTCTTTTCTATTCCTTTTTCTTTTTACTTTTCAGTTGTTACCGGTTACTCTAAATGATTTACCAGAAACGACCACATTATCAAGGGAAGTGAGATTTTTAAATACAACCCTTCTTCATATAAAGTGAGTAACCAAACGCAAGTTTCTTATAGTTTGGTATATAATATCTGTTACCTATGTATGGGATAGTTGTACATAATCAAAATTGATTTATTTGTCACTTAGGCTGTTTACTTGTTTTAGGTTATACTGAAACTTCTTAAGCAAATGAATCGGTAGATGAGTGGTAATTATTATGAATTATGATTGCGTTCAATTAGAGGCCGCAATTTTTGATATATTTTGAGAAAATTGGATCACTCCACATATTACATATACGTTTCCTCCTTTACACTAAAAATTTTATTATCTCACACACAAAATTGGACTTAATATAAAAGTCAACGGGACCAAATTTGAACCATGCATATCTCTCTTTTTATCTCAGCTCGTAATAGTAGCCCTTGAACAGAAAACCTTTGCATGGCAAGAGAGTCGAATTTTTAATATTTTCAATAGGTAACAGTGGACAGGTGGACAACGGCGGGTTACCCTTTGAGTCTCGTTCCACATAATCATTAACCCGAAAAGTATGCACTTACTTGGAGGCAAAGTATTTTATTTAATATTTTTTAAAAAAATTAAAAGAATTGTACTAGAGGAAAAGATATGGGATATGTAGTGGTCGGCATTGTCCGACTTTTGTGGTTTTATTTATTTGAAATGTGACCTGAAATCTTTCTAGTATTGACTGTACTTTTATATCAAAGCTGAAGCGCTTGAGTGGCCGAGTAGGCAAGAGTCTCAACTAGCAATTCAATGGTCGTGGGTTCAAATCTCAAGTGCTGTAGAGTTTTTAATAATAATAATAATATTAATAATAATAATAATAATATTAATAAAAAAAAAAAAATAAAGCCGAAAGCCTTAGATGCTAGTGCTTTAAGACTTTAGTCTTAGAATTTATTCTCTTTCTAAATTTACCCAATTCTCTTTTTACACGAATTTGATTTAACATGAGTTCAAAAGAAAAAAAATTTCTTTTTTTACACGAATTATTTTGTTTTAACACGATTTTATACTTATGAATTTCAGATATAATTCCCTTTTTCCAAAGTAGAAGTTATTTTTTATAAAATATTTAATGAATTAAAATGTGTAAGCACGAAATAAATTAAGTGAACTCTAACGAGAACTTTTTAATATTGTTTACACCTAATTCTCCTTTTACACGAATATTTTGGCAACATATCTATCGTGTAAAAAGAGAATTAGGTGTAATAATAACAATAATAATAATAACAATATATAAAAGCTGATAAGAAATTTGTAAAATATCATTAAAAGATTGAAGCTTTCATTAATTTTTTTTTTTTTTTTTTTTTTAGAAATGATGACCTGCAAAGTTATTTCGAAACATTGAGTAAGAAAAATCCTTGGTTGCAGTTGACTCGCTATGAATACGCGAACATCATCCAAGGCGGACCGTTCATAGACTATTTCAATCAATATTATCAACTGCTAGACATTTTGTGGTGGAAAAATCTACGTGTAGCAAATTGGCGCCACTTCATGCATGCTTTAGAGCAACACACAACAATATACAATTATATGATATATATTGGCACATTGGACGTGGTACAAGTACCGGTCTGGTCGAATCCAGGCGAATTCGAATATTTGGAAGTTCAGGTTAGTAAATGTCCTTTTTTCAATTTTAAAATGTATTGAATGATTTTCTTTTCCGTTCGCATCAGAATGGTTTCGTGAATAATACATTGCCTCAGTACATATGGACGTATTTAGAATCAAGTGATGGCAAAAACCCCGATTTATATGTCTTCGGTTATAATTCGCCTTACGCCGAGGTATAAGAGATTTTCTTAAAATTTCCGATCTTTTTTAACGTAGTCTTGCTTTCATAGTTTTTCCCTATAAGCAAAGTGAAATTCTGTACGGATATATGCAGCGATTTTGATTGGTTGAAAAATGTCCGTTCCTCATTTCATTACAATAATTTTGGCCTTGTGTTCTGCTGCTCACCTGAATCCGTAAAAATGTCTGCATATGGAGCAAAATTACCCCACAGATTGCCAACTCCTCCTCTGGAAATTGCCGACATTCCGGATAATATTTCTACAGAAGAAGAACAAGAAGAAGCTTCACCCAAATCAGAAAAAATAGCGGGAAGCACCGAAGCACCAGAAGTTGCAGAAAATCCAGAAAAACAAAAGAAACCCTATACCATTGAAACGCATATTTATGCTGATTCGGTCGAAAATCGTTCCGTTGATTAATGTATGAAATATTGTCATGTTTGAAAAAAACGCATCGAATGTTTACAAGAAATGTGCTAAAAATTGTCTACTGATCAACAAGGATTTTGTGTCAATTTGTTGTGGTTGTTGTATTTTGTATTTAACGGGGGGTAATAATAAGTCCGCAATAACTTGCTCTCTTCACTTTTTTATACTTAAATGTCCTCTTTGCTTCAGCTGCGGTTTAGGTGGAAAGGAAAAATTAGTGACTAAAAAGTTTTTCTGGTCATAATTTTCATGTTGCATTTTGAATGCGACAAGCATTTTTTCTTATTGTGCTATGAACTTGTGAATTATGATGATCGATATAGAGTACAATGATCTGAATTTTCAAGTCAGAAGGAAAACTCTATACTTCTAATTAGAGTTAAGCTCAGTTTTTCTGTAATTTTTCTTTTTGCAAACTTTTATTCGGATTAGAATTCGTCAACTTCAAGCTTTCCTTGTAACGAATAATTTCCGCATATGGGATAATCTTTTTCTTAACAACCCTCTCGATATGATTCTCAAATAAATAGATCTTAGGAGTAGAATGGAATAAGCTAAAGAGACAAATCGAATCGTAATAAATTAAAATTAAAAAAGGAATTTAATGAAAAAATTTTTTTAAATAACTCTTTACTATAATGATCGTGTAAAGGTCGTAAGTAAATCTTTTCCCCGCGTCACCTTTATGTTACTTTAAAAAATAGTGTGGGCCGCTTAGGGACATGAAATTTCTTTTATTAGGTGTCTGCAAAAATTTTGATCGACGATTTCTGCCCGATAAATATGATAAAGAGGTGGGAAATACTAGTATACATAACGGTTGAATCCGATAGTTTTGACCTTCCTCTACATAAAATAAAAGTTTTCCATTTAATATTATTGATGTATTCAGCGGACGCCGACGCTAATGATGGAACCTTCAATATTGCATTTTCGACGTACATTTTTGTTGTTGTTTGATTTGAACATATCTGTTGTCGAAACTCATCAAACACGTTCAGAAGCCTAGGGTGATGCTGCTTCATTGTATCCTAATTATCGGCTTTGTTTTCAACTGTCTAAACGGGAGAAGCAAAAAAGTTCAAAACCCAGCACAAATTCTCGAAGAACTTTTAAACACCTTAGCAGTTGATGAATCAACTCTTTCTAGACGTTTACATGCGATGGGAGAACGGTTACCATAAGAACTGACTGAAAATGCAATTTCGAATCGTTCCAACATGGCAGTTTCATTGCTTGCCAGCAAAAAGGGAAGAGTTTTTAATGGCGTATTGTGACTGGCGATGAAAAGTGAATCTACTACGACAATCCCAATCGCAAAAATCCGCGGATGGATTAGCCCAGAAGAGTCATCGACAGCGACACCGAAGCAAAATATTCATGACCACAACGTTTTGCTGTGCATATGGTGGGATCAATAAGGTGTAATGTGTTACCAGCTCCTAAAACCGATTAGAACTGTTTCTGCAGATGTCCACCGACGCCAATTAAACAAATTGAACTATGTGTTGTTGCAAAAAAGACCAGCAATCGCGGCTGAAATTGACTGCAAATCCAGGATACATTGTTGATGATCGAATGGCAAGTTGTGCCACACCCAGCGTACTGACCAGACAGGCGCCTCCTGATTACCACTTGTTTACATCGGTGCAGAATGGCTTGGATGGCACGCGGATTCGCAAAGTTGAAAAAATACGAAAATGGGTCGGTAGGTGAATTGCTGCCAAACCAATATATGTTTTTTCACCACGACATCGCCATGTTGACAAAAATATTGTAAGAGATTGTAGAAAATGATGGAAACTATTTTGATGAATATATTTGATTAATGACTTGATGAATATATATTGTACCAAACTTTCTCAACAAATTCCTTTTCAAGTGAAAAAATGAGCAAAGCTTCTGCAAACACCTAACACATTCCGATCTTAAGTGTTAGGTGAAAAACAGACACATGAAAATAATTCCGTATTTTTTCGGTAATGAAAATTGTAACCTATTTAAAGCCAAGTAGAAAAACTTTTGTGGGCCTCGGCTCGTCATTAAATACCTCGCACCAACCTACATTTATTCATATAAAGACTTTTGATCATAAGTTGGTATAGGGGAAGTGGCCGAAAAAGTGGTCTGATCCGAACCGTTTCAAATTGCGTTCGGCCTTGGACAAGAAAATGTTAGTGTTTCAAATTTCATCAAAGTATGTCAAAGATTGTGGTCTCTCCGTTGAACAAAAGAAAACAAAATGGGCAGACGGACAGATTGATTCTGAGAGTGATTCTGAATCGATCGGTATAATGTAAAAGGCGGATCTATCTTAAGCTTTTCTGGATGTTACGTACATACGCACAAACTTAATACATTCTGTGTCGCGCGTGGTGTAGGGTATAAATACTGTAAATTAGATCTTGTCGACAAATAAAGGTTTATTATATCCTAAAAAACTTTTGGTAGAGGGCATATTAAGCTTCTCCGGATATATTATATAGCATTTAAACGTAAGGGATTCGAGATAGACCGACTTTTTCAGAATCATTTTTCGAGGCGATTTAATCTTGTTTGTCTTGCTTGTCAGAACACTTTTACCACCATCCCCGCATAACACCTTTTTTTCTGAAAAAGTCATCCTATTCAAAAGTTGCCATTTTCAAAATTTTGTATAAACGTCTCTTAGTAGTAACGTTGCGGAGTATTCACTTGATATGACAGATAGGGGATGCGCGGTACAAGTTTCGAGCTCTTGTCCATATACAAGTAAACGTACGTATTTAATATTTTAATCATAAACGGCTTTATCCGTTTGTCTATAATTCAATTTCGTTATCAGACCAGATCAGCAAAATAAAAGTGCTCTTAAGACGTAACTCCTAGTATCCTTAAACCAGTCCTTGCGATTTAATTTCTAAGTCTATTAAAGGTACGTCTTCAACTTAAACGCACACATGCTATGTTCGTTAACTTCCAATGGAATGACTCCTCTAGCTTTCTTATTGTTTCTCGTTTATTTTTCTTTGTTTCTACATTTGATTTGTTCTTTCCATTTAAACCATTCATTTTTTAAGTTATTTGAACGTATTTTACCTTTTTATAATATTTTGTAGCTCAGCTCTTATGCGTAAATAAACAAACAAACATACTGCAAACGAAACACACCGAACACATAAACGGGAAAATTACCGTATTCTCTTTGCAACGCCATAGAATCATACGGCATCTCAGATGAGGCGGAAGACGACATTCGCACCTTTACATTGTATTTACGTACATTTGGAAAAAAAATGTTGCATAAGAAATTTTTCTTTCACTTATGACATAAGTTAACAAAACTTTTATTAAATTTCCTCTTTGACGCAACAATTAGACTCAAATTAGACTCTATCGATTCGGTTTGTTTAATTAATTTGACTCTCGTCTGTCTTGTATTTTCAAATGTCAAATAAGTTCCCACACAATAAATAATAAGCACAAACCAAACAATTTCAGTAATCAAACGAACTTTAGTTTTTAAGAAATAATTAAAAATAAAACCACTTGCAGTCAAGTCAACTCAAATACCAAACATCGTGTTATTTAATTTACGTATTTACTCATTTTATAAGATTAGTCCATTGGTATGGTGTCCTTACAAAGGCGTGTAAAAAGGGAAATTTCAATTGCTTTCATAAAACTCATACAACTAGCAAACGGAGTAGCACTACGTGTGAAACAGAAATTAAAACTTCTGGGCCTATTGGTAGGGTGTACGGCATAGAAGGAAAGCAGTTTGTAAATAGAATAATATAAGAGACAATTTATCATTTTGTAACATTATGTGTTTGTGCATAAAAACAGAATTTCCTAAGTGCAATTAATCAGTGCTTATGCTACGTCCGATGGTTGCAATCTCGTTATTCTCGTATTAAATTAAGCCGAGTTGAAATATTTGTTTTATAACAACATAGGTAATAATTACAGCTAATGTATAGCAAATATGTAGGTAAGATATAGTAACGTATTAATAAATTCCTCAATAGCATATAGCATGAAGCACAAGACATTTATTCAGTGACGTAAGGCCAGACCTGGAAATCGACCGCATCTTTTACGAACTTTAATGAGAAGGAAGAGTTTTTTTTGAAAGAAAGATATTTCAAGCAAAGATGTGCCAAATGCGCTCTAAACGATCTCTCATATGCAGAGAATGGCATAAGCAATAATAAAGGAATTTCTCGAAGAGCGTGAGAAGCTAATACAAATGCATATGAAAGCTAGATGCGTCATCGTAAAATACTTCAAAGAGCTTATGTTGATGCAATGCTTAGTCTTTAAACTAGAGTGCCTCCAAGCCCCTGTACGGCATCAGTAAAGCCAATGACAATATTATCAGCACTAATACTAAGGTTAACTCTTTGTATTGATCATGATTTTTTGAAGACTATCTATGAATTTCTAGGAATTTTTTAAACTAAGCTGCTGTGCGCGAATTGACTATACCTACTCCTTAAATCTTATCTCTGTTTTGTGCATGTGTATGCACTTACAAACACAACAGAATGATGCGCATTCTCTATAAGATGTTTGATTAGATGAAGGAAAACGTTAGTTCTTTGCAAGCATTCAAAAGAAAAGAACTGATTGGCGAAAAATTTGTAAAAAGCAATAATGAAAATTTTGATTCTATGCATTATATGCCATCTTGTGCCGAACGCTTTGAGTGAATGCATTTTAGAAATTCCGGAGAATAAAGAGATCGCTCCTGTATGGAAAAAGAAAATTGGTAATCGTTGGTTTAAAATTCCCCACATAACCAATCGCTTCAAATTGCAACACGGCGAAATCGTTCACGGATATTGTGCCACTAAATTTAAGTAAAAATATTCCCACACAATAACTAACCTATAATCCTTCTATCACAATATATTTCTCTTTTAGAAATATCCGATATAGTTATAATATTCAACACGAAATCGACCTTGATTGCGAGGACTATGATTATGGGTGCAAAGCCGATCAGGTGTACACAGAAGTAAGAGATGAAGAACTAAGTGGCAGAAATGTAACGATTGAATGTTCTGTCGAGTCCTTAACACATGAGTCGCATGAATTAAAAAACCCATCCGCGATAGAGTGCAATGACGTTAAATGGACGGTAAATGTGAAACCAGTGCAAAATAGTGAAACAGAAACTTCTTGGTGCAAGGAAGACCATCAAATATTCGAGTTGTCCGTCACCGATACCGATCAAACTCGTATTTTAGCTCACATTTGCTACAATTTGGAAGAGTTTTCATTACAGACCCTTAAGTATAAAACAATTAAACGTACGACTGAAGCTTGGAATCCGAGTAAAGTAAGTAGAAATCGAGCTCTATTTTTACAAAAAGAACGCACGTGAAAACATTCTAGTGTGTCGACTGTGAATCCAAACTATCATCCAAACTATTTCCAATAGCAGAGGATGAGCATAGTAACAGGGGGACAGACATCAGACAGGCAGACAGACAGCCAAACTTCAGACAGCGATTCTGAATCGATCAGTATAATGAAAGACGCATCTCTCTCAAGTCATCCTAAGTGCTGTATACATTCGCACATACTTAATACACACTGTGAGAGTACCATCATAAGTGATGTCAGATATAAAAAATTTCCTTTGCTTTCAAACTTTCCTAAAGTATAGTTCCAAATCGATTACACGTTTAAAAATATATTTGAATGATGATAATCGCTATAGACCGCTTATACCAATTCATACCGGTATTACTTTAATTGCATCTTCTGGGTGAAATACATGCAATAAACGTTACATGTTTATTCTGTAGCGTGTTAGTGAGAGATTTTTAGAAATCGCGAATTTTTCAGATGAAAGTTGGGAAAACCGAATTTGAACAAAGCCAGTTGTCTTTACTTCAAATTAATTATAAAATTTAATTGCAAGCAATAACTCCTTTAAACGTCGTCTGAGAGACTGAAGTGACGGGTTAAAACATTTAGCAGATCAACATATCTTTTCCCACTTCTTACGACGATGCCAAAGCGAAATAAAAGATGAATCGGTTAGTCTACAATACGTTTGGCCTTTTTAGCATAATTTTATATGATCTTTAATTTATTATCACAACGAAGATCTACTTGCACGATCGATGGAGTGGGATATAAAGACGCCACAGGGCTCTAGGAAAAATTACAAAAATAAGGGGCGAATAGAGTTCAAGACTTTTCTTTCACACCGATGTTATAGGTCTGTTATCAATATCCCATGATACAATTTCAGAATTTACTCAATATATTACAATTTAATATTGTTACAAAAGTAATAAGAGCTAACGCTTTGCTCGAGTGAGGACTCAGATCATATTATCATTTTCCTCTCTCTTCTTTCTGTTTTATAGTTTTTACCTGTGATTTTAGATGATTTACCCGAAGCGAGCACATTGTCAAGCGAAGATAAATTTCTATATGAAACGGTTCTTCACACCGAGTAAGTGAACAAATCTATTTGTAAGTTAAAGCCAAGCTTTTAATGGTTTGAAACGTAATCTACTACATACGTGAGGGTTGTACTTAATATATAAAAATTGAATTATTATACCCGTCGTTGGTGGGTGAGGTGGATCATTTTATCAAAACGTTTGCAGCAGTCAGGAAGAAGCTTCAGAGATCACCGCAAAGAACATATGTACTTGGTTAGCATCTGAATTCTGAATTTAAGCATTTCTGTCAGTCCGTCGGTCTACCGGTGTAATGTTTGCAATAAACATTTTGCCGTACTGTAAAAATGTGTGGAAGCACAGGATGCTCTTGCTCGGACTACAATCGGGAATGTCTGTCTGTTCGTCTGTCCATCGATCCGTCTGTCTAGTTATGCAGTATTTATGGCAAATATTCCTACGTTCGTAAAAATGAAAATTTCGCTCTAAACTTAAAAAAAAAAACGGTCAAAGACCACGCCTACAATGCAACATAACTTGGGAACACCTTTGCTTCCTACGTTTTTGGCTCATTTCTTATAAACTATAACAGATGCACGATGAAAATTTTAACTTTTATTCCACAAAAATAGGAAAAATCAGGCAAACGATAGCGTATAGAAATATAGTTTCTCCTCTCTTTGTAAGTAATTTTTAGGTTCCAGATATAAAAAATTGAATATTATTTTCTTATTTGTGTACGTACGAACTCAAATCTTTCTGGAATCTGTTGTAAATGTGTATCAAGCCTGATAAGAATTTTGTAAAATGTCATGAAAAAATGAAAGCTTCATTTAATCAAATAATTTCTTTTTTTAGGAATGACGTGTTACAACGTTATCTTGAAAGATTGGGTGAGAAAAACCCCTGGTTAAAGTTCGCTCATTACGAATACGCTAACATTGTTCAAAGCAGTCCGTTTATAAAGCAATTCAATCAATATCATCAACTGTTAGACATTTTATGGTGGCGCAACTTACGCATAACAAATTGGCAACGCTTCTTGAACGCTTTAGAACAGCACACAGCGATATACAGTTATACAATATATATGGGTACAGTGGGTGAGGTGCAGATCCCGCTCTGGTCAAATCCAGGCGAATTTCAATATTTGCAAATTCAAGTACAAATGTCTTTTTTTTCAATTTTAACAAACCCTTGAGTAATGTCTTTTCCATTCGCATCAGAACGGTTACGTGAATAATACAGTGCCTGAATACATATGGATGTATTTAGAATCAAGCGATGGCAAAAATCCGGATGTATATGTTTTCGGGTATAATTCACCTTACGCTGAGGTAGATATAAGAAATTTTTAAACATTTCGATTGTTTTTAATGTTGTCTTGTTTGCACAGTTTTTCCATTCTAACGAAATGAAATTTTGTTCGGATACATGCGGCGATTTTGATTGGCTGAAAAATGTTTTGTCCTCGTTTCACTATAATAATTTCGGTATTGTGTTCTGCTGCTCACCGGAATCAGTAAAAATGTCTGCACATGGAGCAAAGTTACCCTACAAGTTATCACCTCCTGTCTTAGATCAAACAGTAAATATTTCTGGGCAAGAGAAAAAGGTAACAAAGTTAGAAGAACCAGAAGAAACAGCGGAAAGCAGAGAGAAACAGCGAAAGAAAGCTGTAGAAAAATCGGAAAAACGAGAAGAATCTGGAACGAGGCTACCGTATAAATTGCCAACTTCTGTCTCAGATATTCCAGAGAATGATTTAACTGCTTCTACAGAAGAGGAAATAGTAAAAGGGATAAAAGAATTAGAAGAAATAACGGGAAGGGCTGATAAATTAGAAGAACCCCAGATATTCGAAAATTTTGTTTATGGTCGACGGGGTTCTGGTTATTATTAAATAAAATGATTTTGAAATTTTTTCTTAAAAAACGTGAACTGTTTACGAATAACTTGTCCTGTCGCATATCTCAATATTTTTATAAAAGTAAAACGAGGCCGATAGTCTTAGCTGCTAATGGTACTTTCTTTGTACTAGAAGTTATTTCTTTAGTGGAAATGTATAATAATAATAATAATAATAATAATAATAATAATAATAATAATAATAAACAATGCAAACACCAATGCGGGCTTCATAACCTGTTTCGTATATAATTTCATTTCGACATCAGACCTGATCAGATCAACTAAGGTGAGCTTAAACCATGCCTAACATTCTTAAAAGAGCCATTTCTCGTTTGACTCTATTTAAGTTACGTCTTGAATTTCTCTGTGCGTAGATTATATTATTACTTATGAATATTTGTCCACATTAAAGTGAGTGAACGTCTTTTTTTGTTTACATTTGAAGCCTTTTCTTCAAATTATTTATATTTATACATATTCTCCCTATTCTCTACTGATAATATTTTGTATATTGGGTTTCCATAAGTAAATAAACAAATAAACGAATGAAACGAAATGAACACATATCGGGTGAATTCAACACATGCTGTTCTCAACGCTATAGGATAATATGAAATCTCAGGTCAGAGACACACAAAGCGATGCTTCTGTTCATATTGTAGTTATTATAATTGTTTACACTCGGAAAAAAATGTTGCTAGAAAAATATTTCTTTCACTTTTAAACAAATATTAGCCCCTTACCTCCCCATTAAGGAAGACGTCTTAGAATTGAAATTTTAACTGCGTTCATGAAAGTGATAGGTATGCATTACTTGAGTAGGACTGCGTGTTAAGGAGAGTTTCAAAACGTCTCAGTTTATTGTTTGTTCTACGAATTAATATAATGACGAGCTCGCGAGTTAGTGTAGAGAGAAAGAAAGCATTTTGTAAATAATTTAAAATTGTAGGTAATTTGTCATCTTCCGGGAATTGTATTGTAACAAAATTTTTCTGTGTGTAACAATTATTGCTTGTTCTATGCCGGGTGCGTCCAATCTTTGTGTCATATGTGCTTTCAAAATGAATGAAATTAATTGAACGCACATTTATTTACTTTATAAAAACAGTATTAATAGAATTGATAGGTGTAGAACTAGATGTCATATACACAATTGCAGTTACAGTTAAAGGAACGAAGTAATAAATGCATTAGTTGTACAACTACAGCAATATAAATAGCTCAATAAGAGTCAAGCTCAGACATAAGCAAATCTCTGGTCAAACAATGTTTATTCCATGAGTTGTAATAAAAGGGAGGACTGTTTCGAACAGGTTTACTAGTAAAAGAGTCCCATTTTAGTGCTGCGAAAAAGTACCGAAATTCCCTAAGAGACAAACCCTAAGCGGTCTCTACAAAGAATGTTGTGAAAGAGATTGCTTGCAGATCACAAAATCAAATTCAAGTCCAAATAAATTGTTGGATCTGAAAGTAATTACATTAAATAGTTAGATGAATCGTCAAAATTTTAGCGAGTCATCATGGGACACGAAGAGCTCGCGGACACAAGGATGTATGTGTGTGTGTTTGAGGTGCACACTATGAACAAATCTTACATCTTCAGTAATGGCTGATTTTATTTTTTGAAAATGAGCTTTTCTTACGAAGAAGCCCGGCTTGTAGTTAGATTAATATTGCAGTTTATCTGATGCATTAGAAGAACGTAGACAATTGTATATTTACCGTAAGTTGACAGGTAAAAATTTAATGTAATTTAATGTAATCTTTCACAATATATTTCCTATGTCCAATATTTAATCTTTTGTCCAGAGTAAGGCTTAGTATATTGTACGAAATCAACAAAGTCAATAACGTTATTATCAATTCCAATGTTTGCATTAATCGACGAATTTGTTGATCTCAACTGCTGTGCGCTGATTGGTTATACCTGCTCCTCAAATCGCATTTATACTCTGTGCACAATCTTTGATTAGATGAAGGAAATCATTTAGTTCTGTGTAGACGATTCGAAAGGAAAGAACTGATTAGCGTATATATAGATATATACAAAAGAAATAATGAAGATTGTGATTCTGTGTATTATATGCTCTCTCGTGCCCAACGCTTGGAGTGAATGCGTTTTACAAATTCCAGACAATAAAGAAAATGCTCCTCTATGGAAAAAGAATATTGGTAATCGTTGGTTGAAATTTCCTTACATAAGCAATCGCGTGAAATTGCAATCCGGCGAAATCGTTAAAGGATATTGTGCCACCAAATTTAAGTAAAAATATTCTCATAACAACTATCTTGTAAGTCTCCCATACGTTAAAATATTACTCTTTTAGAGATATCGTCTATAGCGTTGAAGTCGAAAGAAATTGCGATTATTACGACTATGAGTGTAAACGCAATCCGGTGCGGACGGAATTGAAAAAAATAGCATTATCTGACAACAACATAACGATTGAATGTTCTGGCGACTCATTGAAACATGAATCGCGTTTACTCAATAATCTGACCATATTAGAATGTAATAAAGTCAAATGGGCAGTAAACATGAAATCAATTCAAGATAGTGAAAGGCAAACATTATGGTGCAAAGAAGATCATCAAATATTTGAGTTGTCCACCAACAATATGGATCAAAATCGCACTTTAGCGCACATTTGCTACGATATGGAGGAAATTTCATTGCAGGCCGTTAAATATACAGCAATAAAGCGCACGAATGAAGCTTGGAATGTAAATAAAGTAAGCAGCGAAGGCGAACTTTATTTTAAACAAAAAAAAAAAGAAAGCACTGCAAAGTGCTAAAGAAAAATTGAAAAATTTTAGCAATAAAGTTGGTTGATGGATCTCAACCCCGAGATGTTTATTTCGCGCTGACGTTATAGATTTGTTATCTGTAGCCCAGTAACAGTAGTAATTGACGCTTTTCTCGATTAGCAGCTCACGATATATTGTCTTCTTATTCTTTTTTCTTTCTTGCTTCTTCAGTTTGTAGCCGCTGTTCTGAATGACCTACCAGAAGCGAGCTTACTGTCGAGCGAGGTAAAATTTCTAAATTCAACGCTTCTTCATACGGAGTAAGTAAACAACTAACTTTTTTACAGCTTGATTAATAACATCTACTATATATATATATATATGCGATGATTACACAAAATCAAATTTGAATGGTTTGTCAGCTGGGCTATGTAAAGGTTTCGGTTTGTGCTCGAGCTTATTAAGCGAATGAACTAATAGAGGACTTGAGAATACATCTAAGATAAGTCGATTGACAAACGAAGAACGGTTGACCGTACAGACGTTGATTAAGTTTCCCCGAAAAGTCCTGGCTATTACGTATCCAAAAGCGATATATTCGATTCATTCAATAACTTTTTTTTACTAAATATGAGCTCAAGTTTTTCTGAAATGCTTTCCGTATGCATATCAAAGCTGATAAGAGATTTGCAAAGTGTTATTAAAAGATTAAAGCTATAATGAATTGATTTCTTTTTTTAGAAATGATGTCTTACAACGTTATCTTGAAACATTGGGTAAGGAAAACCCTTGGTTGAAGTTGGCCCGTTATGAATACGCCAACATTATTCAAAACAGCCCGTTTATAAATCATTACAATCAATATAATCAACTATTGGACATTTTGTGGTGGCATGATCTACGTGTAACAAATTGGCAACGATTCTTGAAAGCTTTAGAAGAGCACTCCGCTGTAAACAGTTACACAATATATATGGGTACAGTGGGTGCGGTGCAGATACCAATCTGGTCAAACCCAGACGAATTTCAATTTTTGGATGTTCAGGTTAAAAAATATATGTTTTTTTTTTTTCAATATTAAAGTAATTAGAGCGATTTTTTGTTTTCATTCACAACAGAATGGTTTCGTGAACAACACTCTACCTCAATATATTTGGACATATTTAGAATCAAGTGACGGCAAAAATCCGGATCTGTATGTTTTCGCATACAACTCACCTTACGCTGAGGTATAAGAGATTTTTAAACATTTTGATCACATTTAACGGTATTTTTATTGTTGCATAGTTTTTCCATACAAACGAAGTGAAATTCTGCGCGGATACATGCAGCGATTTTAATTGGCTGAAGAATGCCCGCTCCTCATTTGATTATTCTAACTTTGGCATCGTGTTCTGTTGCTCACCAGAATCAGTAAAAGAGTCTTCATATGGAGGAAAATTGCCGTACAAAATATCAACTCCTGTCTTAGGCATTCCAGATAGAGACATAAATACTTCCATAGGAGAGGAAAAGGTAAAAAAGTTGGAGAAGTCGAGAGAAACAGTAGAAAGCACTGAAAACCCAGAACTTGTAGAAAAATTGGAAAAACCGGAAGCACCTCAAACACTCGGAAATTATATTTATACTGATCGTAATTCTGAAGAGGGTTCTGGTTATTAATATATAAAAAATTGCCAAATTTAATAAAACAAGGCATAAACTACTTAGGAATAATTTGTTTTTATTCCTTTCTGTCTTAATCAATCAAAACTTAGGATCAAATTGCTTTGGTTATTACATTTCTTTTTTTAAGAGGGAGTGTAAGTGCAGTTAGTTTTCATACTTAAGCTGACACTAATAATATCCATTTAATGTCAAGTTTAACGGTTTAATTATTTCTCTACGCGTAAATGTAAGAAAAACTGCATTTATTTTCTCCTTGCGGACACTTGTAGATTCTTGTAGATTCTGGTAATATGTAATTGCTTTATGAATCGAAACTGACGGCAACGGAAGGAAGAATTCGGGACTAAAATAGTTTTCTTAGCTTGGTTGTGAAATCATAATTAATGAACGAACTAACATGCTCAAGGCGGTTCCAATCGGAGAGTACATTAATTATACAATATATCCAAAAAGTACTTTTCTGCTTTGCGAACGTGTGAGGATCTTGAACATTTCTATACCGTCGTTAGAAATTTCGATGAGGTTAACGCTGAAGGCGAAATAAAAGCGGCGGTCTCCTCATTACCGTGAAACTCAACCTTTCGATAATTTTTCATTTTGCAAGTTTTTAATTCAACCTGCTTTCGTCTTAAAATGGAATCTGTCAACGGTCAGTTTATCTGTATTTTCAAAATAAAGGTCAAAATCAAGAGAGAGTGGGGAATTATGTAGGTCAATAAGATAAGTCGAATCGTAATAGACTAAAAAGTAGAAAACTTATTGTATAAGAAATTTTGTGATAATCGTTGTATAAAAGACATTTCCGTTAATCGTTGCCTAAGAGTCTATATACAAATTGTTTCTGAAATTTACGTTTATGCGACTACGCATGAAATCCTAACCCGAAAAGAATTTATATATAGTTTCATATGCATATGAGAAGATGCATTAATAACGATAATCACGTTATATGGCGGGCTTTCAAAAACAAAGTCCCCTCTCTCCAGACCCCAGTTACAAAGAGAGAGCAATCATACAAGATATATAATGGAATCGATATCTGTTTCATCATCAAAATTTTGAATTTGCACAGGTATTTAGTAAGAATTATCATGGAAGTAGCGCAACAGCTAAAATAATTACAAACGTATTGCTAAGCAATTTCTTATCGTTTCAAAAATTGTAAGAATTTGCAAACACCAGTGAAAGATGATGGACGGTTACGGTATGTGTTTGTGCGCACTAAGTCTGCTATAAAATAAACATACTTTTAGTGTTTAATTGTTCCTGTTGTTCCACCTGGTCCAAGCGCCAGGAAAGCTAAACAACATAACGTGAACTATGCTCTGCTTATGTGTTGACACTAGCATGGCATGGGCCCCGCGAACAAAAAAGATTTTTACTCGTCAGTCAATTTCTTTCATAGCGCTCGACTCTTTACCATTTCCACGTACTTGCTTTGGATTTATTCGCATGTATCACAAAGGAAACGATACCGTGACTGTTCTTACTTTTGCTTTGTGGCAATCTATGAGACGTGCTTTTTCACAAAATTGAATTTTAAAAATTCCTGCCTTCAAATTGTACGTACACAAACACTACCACTCTTTTCCCCTTTCCTTTTCACACTGCATCACCCTTCCTACTTCGTCGAAGACGTTGCCTGAGTGATTGGTCATATAAGACAAAAAGAAAGTAAAAAAAAGTAAAGCAAAATCGCCTGCGCATTATTTTAGTTCGAGGCCAAAGATCAGGCGTGAATCCGTCCCCAAACGTATACCGGAAAACCTGAAAATTTTTAACATAAGCTAAGCAATGACAACCGTAAAAGCTTAAAAAGAAAGTCCTTTTTGGCAATTTTTTTAGGGGGAACGGAAAGATAGTAAGATACAGCAGAAGAAGCATATATTAAAGCATTAAGGAACATAGCGATATTTCAAAAAATATTAAAAAATATCAACATCGGAGCCATTCTCACGAGGTATTTTCAATGTGCGGCCACCACATTTCTGCTACAAACTGAAATTTAAAAACACAAACAAAGATCATTCAATCTCACAGCTAGCGGGACACGTGGGGAATTTTAAAAATATCGATTTTTTGGTGTATCATTGGCGAGTTTTTGAATAAGAAGTTCATTTTATTATACTTTATATTGACCAAAGAAATAAATCCCAGGACTAAAAAAAATACGATGCCCACTAGCAGCTAAGGCTATCGGATCTTGTTTTGTTTAAAGGATAGAAAAGAAGGTTAGTCTAGTCGCTTTAATAAAGTCCAATATTTTATTGATATTGAGTTCTCCAGGTACTTTCAGAAAACCCATAGGGTTACACCTTGTGGAAGCGGGTCTCCGAATGTTGGGACGGTTTTGGCATTCACAAAGTATATGTTTGTTTAAGCGTAACCTTTTGCCCAATTCGGTTGGGTAAAAGAAAATAATTTTTAATAGGTGTTGTGGCGGCCGTTGTGAAGAGTCGCATTAGAGAAAAACTCCTTTGCACCTGTTGGGGGCATATTTTTTTAATGCAATAAATTTTTTCTCATTTGTTTTCCAAGTGTTTGCTTGCAATACTACGAGAATGGAAGTATTCCTTCATGCTCAAGTGTCATTCCTAACGCTATTCTCCTCGAAGAGTGTATGCTAAGAATTGGCTTACATCTCCCGAAAACAAATATGCACGTTTTACAGTTTACGTGCAGCGTAATAGTAGAGAAACCCATAAGAAAATAAATATGTTTATAGCCGAATTCGCTCCGTAACTCTTAATTTATTGACAGAAGTAATGGAAGGCCCAGAATACCTCTCAGCCCCGTGTCAACTCAGTGCTCCTCTCAGTGAATCTAAATTGGCAAATTTTTGCCTAGGAGTGCTTTTATATACAAAAATAAATTCATTAGCGTACTAAAGGATCTAGCAATCATTATACAAAACAGTTGTCTGAAGCGTGTCGTCTATTCGAAGCGGTTGGAAAGAAATCCGACATTTCAAGTAAGCTGCTTCTTTGCTATAATGAGTCCTGTAATGAATGAGTTCTAAGCCTTCCTTAGAAGGCTTTCTCTAATAAGAGAAAAATTGCTGAAAAATTGACAGTGGCCTCCTTCCTTAACCTATGAAAAATTTCAATTTCAGATTAGTTGAAAATATTATTCTAAGTCTCTTTTCTCCGCTCGAAAAATAAACGCAATTTTTATTCGTAGGGTAATGCTTGTCCACTATTCGTTCAAACTTTAGTTTAACTTACATTTCTTTTCCGAAGTTATATAAATTTCAACTTCAGCGTAAGTGAAAATTGTGTAAACAACTCCGTGCACATTGGATATCAAGTACTCATAAAAACATTTATGAAGAAAAAAATTAGATCCTTGTGTAACACACGATCAAATAACAATACAACTTAATAGAAGCTGCTGAAGACGATATTGTGCCCCGTATTCATATCAACGCATATGCGCGTATGTACACTTGGAAAAATTGTCTAAATAGAAAGAAAGATTTCTCCCTCCATTTTTACATAACGTAAAATGTGGAATCGAACGTCTACTTGTAGAAGGCACTTGATTCAAATGATATGTTAATACATATTAAATGAGAAGTCAAATGATAATATTTTGGGCTATTGTTTGCAAACGAGCCCTCACTGGATTAAGAGAATTAAATTAAAGCCAAATACATAGTTGATAAGAGTTTCGAAATCAAATGAAGTTGAATTTACTTTTGCACTGTGCTACACAAAAGTGACCAAGTAGTGTAATATTCACTTGTTACATATTCAAAGTCAGGTGAGTCCAACACACAATTTTACGAATTCTCTGGTATGGCGTTAATATATTTAAAAAAATCTATCTGCTTACTAGAGGGCCTGAGAAGTGGTTATGTCTGCTGTATATAATTTCTCTTCGCTCAGTGCATTCACACGAATGCGGGCGTTTGTTAATAAGTTTGTATAAGATGTTCAGTGATATTAAAGAATTGATTTAGTTTAGTACCACAGGCCTGGGAGTAAAGAATTCATTACAGAGCGTATACGAAAATTATGATTAAATTTTTGATTTTGTGGATTACTTGTTATCTTGTGCGGAATGTCTGCAGTGATTGTGTTTTACAAATTCCAGAAAATAAAGGAAATGCTCCGTTGTGGCAGAAGAAGGCCGGAGATCTTTGGTTCAAAATTCCTTATATAAGCCATGGGTTAAAATTGCAAGACGGTGAAGTCATTAACGGATATTGTGCTACGAAATTTAGGTAGAAATGCTCTGTTAATCGTTTACTTAAATCTCTTGCGCAATTTTCACACAAATTTTCTTAGGGATATTGGCTATAATGTCAAGGTTACAGTTTATTGCATGCCTTACGATCGCGAATGTCAACGTTCTCAGATACACACGGAAAGAAAATACAAGAGTATAAATGAAAGAAATGTAACACTTGTCTGTGATGGGAGTTCATTGAAATATAATTCAAAGTTTTTGGTCGAGGATGCGATGTCATGCGACGACATTAAATGGTCAATAAATGTGGAATTAAATCAAGATGAAGAGAGTCAAAAGTCTTGGTGCAAAGAAGAAGATTATCAAACATTTGATTTATCCACCAACAATTTGGATCAAAATCGCATTTTAGCTAAAATCTGTTTTGATTTTTCATTACGATCGATAAAATATAAAACAATTGAACGCAAAACGAAAATGTGGAATGAAAAGAAAGTAAGTGAAATTCCAATTTCAAATTTAACACAAAAAAAAAAAACAACTAAAAACATATGGAACGGATATAAAAATCTGAATTAAGGCCTTAATTTTATCACATTCTTGTTCAATAATTTGGTGATATATCCAAAGTTCTCCAAACATTTAACAATTTTATCGTATTATATGTGAGAGAAACGAGCTTCTTACTTAAGAAATGCTTTTTTAACCAACAAAAGCCTTGAATGAAGGTTTTTTTGATTAGACTGGGATGGAATGTAAAATGATTTTTAAAAAACATTGTTCTTTTTATTGATCGTAAAGTCAACTAAACAAACGTTAAAACTATTAATCATTAAATACCTTAGATCGCTTGCTTTATATAACGCAAACTACAAATTTCTAAAATTCACTTCTTGAAAAAGTCCTGTACTCGATGGGAGCCAAAACGGGTAAATCGACTCGGCTCAATTACCTGCTTACTTCACTTGTCTATCAAATTATCTGAAATGTCAAAAAATAACCCTTTGTTGGCGTATATAGGTTTGTTTTCATGAGAAGACCTAAATAATAAATCTCTCATCATTATAAACTTGTATATCGAGTTACTCTGTCTGCACTAATTTTCATCATAAAAAAACTATAAATTAAATCTTGTCCACGTACAACTCTTTTGGCACAGTGTACGTTAATTTCCTGTGGATCTATGTCTAGTAATCCCGGTATAAGGGACTTAAGACAAATCTATCTTTTAAGAATTATTTGCTGAATCGACGTTGTTTACCCCTCTGTCTACCTGAGGTGCGCCCGTGTGACATACATTTATGTTCAATTTACAAAATACAACTTTTTGACGGTATTTGGTATGCTAACGTGTTTCGTCCCATGGCGGATTTTGCGCAACAAATTAGATCGAACCATTTTTACAACCACCCTCCGTGCATTTTGAAGAAGTCGTCGTACATTAAAATTGGTATTTCCAAGATTTCTGCACAAAAATTCTTGAGTAATAGTACTTCGATATATTTAATTGAGGTGAAAAATTCGGATCACATGGGACAGCATCCGTTACATGGGTATATAACTATTACTATGAAAGGTAGGCCTTTATTTTTAATAGTTTATGATGAAAACTGATTCATAATAGCAATTTGATGTAAAAATTAACCCTTCTCAACATGGACTACGTAGATTTATTTCTTCAAACATTGCCTTGTCATGAAGAATAAGCTTTTATGTGAGAATAGTCTAATTTTGTAGCGTTTTGTAACAAGCGCAGATGAGAAATGGTGAGATTTTTGACAATGAAATTAGTTTTGCTAAACTTGGATGATGTCAGTTTAAGTTTTTGGTCTTCGCCCATATAAGGACTCCTATGGAAATAATGCTTTTACGCGAAAAAAAGCCTAGTTTTTTGTATTGTACTGCAAAAAGAAAAAAAAATTTAGAGTTACTTTAGCCGAAGGTGTGTAGGATATTTAATAGTGGTTGACTGTAATGTTTTCATTTCTTTTTTTGAGAGAGATTATATAGATATTATTGTTCCATATTGTTCCATATTTTCTACATATATTTATTATCTCAAGATAATATTTATTCCCAATTTTCATTAGGAAATATATGTTCATATAATGAGGATAAGGTGCAATCCAGTCCATAGTCAACAGGGTCAAGAAATTTAATACCAAGCTTTATTCAAAATATTTCGAAATGGGATTTGCAGATTGATATAAAAGATAGAGACGGACAGAGAAAATAAAATCAAAAAGTGAATCAAAATTAAGTCATTTGCATCCGCAAAGAATTAACATATGCCTGCGCCATAAGTGACGTATGACATAAAAAGTGACCCTTTGAAACTACTTCACCTTTTTATTTTTTGGTGAACCTAGACTGTTAAGGGAGACTCTTAAGCTTTTAACAGACTTAATGGTGGTAACAGTTATTCAAATTTATTTCTCGTTGCAGTTTTTGCCTGTTGCAGTGAATGACTTGCCGGAAGCGACAACAGTATCTAGCGAAGTGAAATTTCTAAACACCACGATTCTTCATATCGGGTACGTGAACAAAGTTGCTGATAGGCAAATGTCTCCTCCCACAATAAAACGATTTTTAAACCGGCCGTTAAACTCGTTTTTGGTGTAGTGAACGAAGGACTTTTCGTTCCTTTTCCTCTAGCTAGCGAATATAATTTGATTCATTAGAACTTTCAGTTGCTTAAATATTGTAGACGGTCTTAATTAAATGAAAAAAAAAATGAAAAATTAAAAGTAACAGAGAATTTATCAAAAGAAATATTTTTGGAAACAAATGCGCTCAATTAATTGTTCGTTAGGTTATATGATCAATCTATTTAAAAAAAGTATTCAAAGATAACCCATGATATAAAATTCAGGTTCGGAAATATTTTTTTATTATTATATCGCATGATAGAAAATGCGATCTTAGAAATATTTTTTATTAATTGATATTTTTCCTTAGAAACGAAGCTTTGCAACGCAATTTTAAAGTATTGCATGAGACAAATCCTTGGTTACATTTGGCTAACTACGAATACGGAAGCATTATTCAAAACGATCCATTTATAAATTATTTCAATCAATACAATCAACTGTTAGATATTTTATGGTGGCAAAATTTACGTTTAACTAACTGGCGACGTTTCCTGGATGCTTTAGAGCAGCATACAGCTAATAATAGTTATGAGGTCTACATGGGTACATTGGATGTTGTGCAGATACCGTTATGGTCAAATCCAAAGGAGTCTGAGTATTTAGAAGTTCAGGTACTTATTTGTGTGAACTCCAATCTTGATATGATATTGAAATTTAGTTTTCTTCTCTAATCACAACAGAATGGTTTCTTAAACACTACTGTACCTCAATACATTTGGACTTATTTAGTATCAACTGATGACGAAAACCATGATTTGTACGTGTTCGCCTATAATTCACCTTATGCTTCGGTATATAATATAATCCTTACGATATCTTTTATATTCCTAAATGGTTTCTTCTTCTTCCTTGCATAGTTTTTTGTGCCCAAAGTGAAATTTTGCTCGGATATATGTAGCAAAATTAATTGGCTGGAGAGTGCTCGTTTTTCGTTTGGTTATGCAAATTGTGGTATTATATTCTGTTGCACACCTGATACAGTGAAGCAATCTGCATATGCCACGAAGTTACCAGACATAGTGATAAATGAGGCCATGGATATGCAAAACATTGCTATCCCAGTCGAAGGGGTTGAAATTGAAGTAAAGTCCGAAGAAGTAGTGGCAGGAAATACACAAGACTTTCCGAACAAGGATATGTTACACAATGCGCAGCATATTATAACAAATGCATTCGAACAAAAACCAAGCGAATTAATAACAAAAGCGGAGAAAGCAAAAATGGCAGAAGAACTCGGGAAATTGAATACACTTGAAAGTTTTATTTACAATAATCGCGAAAGCGATACTGATTTTACTGAAGGGAACTCTGGTTATTAAATTGCAGACAAAATTTGTAATACTCCCTTAATATGACATGTAAATGAAACTTTTTCATTATATCGTTGTATTGCTTTATTATTAGTTCAATAAACAAACAAAACAAATTTTATTTATTGTTCTCAACCTAATCGATAATCTTTCTTAAAGACGAACTTAAGGGCAATGCGTACCGACAAATCTTGCGATATATTTTCTTACGGAGATATCGCAACTGGCACAAAAAAATTTGTTGGTCAAATAGTTTTTGCCTTAAGGAAGGAAGCCACTGTAAATATTTCAGAAAAAAAAAAAATCGTTTGCAGATGCTTTGTATTTTTCCGAATATATGGAAACGAAATCATCGTCTATCATATCGTTGAACACAAGGCAGAGAGCAATTAAAAAAATGGCAGTGCTCCTGCCAAGAACATTGTTTTCTTTTTTTTTATTATAATCAGTCACTCAGGGGCGTCCCGTGTCTGCGTAACGTGGTCAGAAACAAATGAGGAAAGAGAAAGAAAGAAATAAGGGATTTGAATAAGGGATTGTCCTTGCGTTTTGCAACACATACCGTGTAGACAGTGCGATTCTATGTTTGTTTTTTTAATATGACTTATCACTTACGCGATGCTTTACGGCCTATGGCTATGTGGCTAATAAGATGAAAGATATAGAGAAGAAAGAGATGAGAGGTATAGAGAATGATCGCAATCTGGGGGATAAGTATTATAGGTGCCCAGCAAAAACCGCAAACTCTACTACAAAATTTTCGGAGAAAGAGAAGGTGCAGGAAAACTTGAGTACCAAGAGCAGTGCCACGACGTTGGGATTGCAGACTAATGGCAAGAATTTATTACAAATTTGTTAGAATAAACAAAATTTCAAAATTATAAGAGTTTTCTTTTCGAAATATGATTTTTCAAAACGAATCAGAAAGCATCAGAAAGCGACAATTTTCATTTCTCTCCTGCGAACTTTTAATACTTACTTTAAATAAATAATAGGTGTACGGAATATTCGGGAAGTTAATTTACGCATCGAGCTATTTCACTCAAGTACCCCCCAATTATGTAAATAGCAATTTTGGAAATCCTCTACGTCTGTCGTTAGAGCTAGATATACCGGTAGATTACTTTATATCCAAATTCTTGTCAGCTACGCTAAAAGCCGTAGAGCCACTTTCATTTCGCGGAAGTGGTTTGGGTGTTTCCCATTTTTAAAGAATTTTGTTTTTTAATAGTTAAATGGACTTGAAATAAGGACTATCAAGCTGTGTCTCGATTGTCGTTCCATGCGGTTCATTCACACTCAGCCGCAAGCGATGGTGGAGCGATCATTTCTTTATAACAGTATTCCTAGTAGTTCTTTTAAAACACTAATCAGTTTATAAAGAGGGACAAACGCACACCTACCCGCATAAAAGGTACCTATCGATTATTGGCACCGTACCGTAGCGATGCATTCTTCCGTTGGGTTTTTCCCCACGACTGATAAAAAGTCACACTCAGCTATTGCCGTTATAGCGCTGAACGATTTCTCAATTGTTTGTCTGAAGTGTATACCCGCCTTGGACTACCAACCTGTTTGATAGACTGATATGTTTGGACTCAAGGAACCTTATTGAAGAAAGATGTGATCGAACCATATTTACGGCAATTGCTAATAATGACATGATTTGAAAGGGTCGTTTCGAAGTGATGTAGCGTATTAAATGTTCGGCTTGCTCGATAATATAGCGAGGAGTAAGCAAGACATAGAGGCGTTGCTCAGGCAGTTCTTAGCTTGAAATAAGTGGTGACCAGTGGGGTAGCAATGTATATGCTCCCTCCCATTTTAGCGCTTCAATCTGTTGGCATAAAATCCCCTCGATCATTAATGACCACTATTTGTTTCGCCACTGCTGCTATATCTTCGTAGATTGAGTTCACAACAAACTAGCCGTTAATGATTCCACCAAATATAAAGCGTAAGCTTAGCTTCTGGATTATGTGGTTTTATCATCGACGTTGATGGTTTCCTTGGTCTCATGAACTTTTCTGGAGAGCAAAAGAAAAGCTTCTCCCAAATGAACCAGATTTGATATCTAACCCAATCTTGCAGCAAATATTGTCTAAAATTTTCTAGTATGGAAACATTTTCATCTGCCCAATGATATGGCTCATATAAACTTTTTATAATTCCGTTTACAATAAGTTTGAAACATAACATAATTGTCTTTTTATGCCATGTACCACTTATGATACAGGGTATACTAAGTTTGTGCGGATGTATGTGACATGAGTAGTTAAAATAGACTTTTCTTTAATTGTACCGGTCGATTTACAAAAATCCTCCCACGCGATTTGCACATGTCTATCCCTCTGTCCAAGAAACTCTGCGTTCAACTTACAAGAAAACGAAACATTCATATGACAAAAAAATCTAATGATAGAAGGTTGTTCGCAATGGTAATTTGAGAGAAAAATGAACTGCAGTAAATATGGATCACATAAATCCATTTGTTAGATTCTTCTTTATATAGTAGTCTTTATGGAGTTATAGGAGTCTTTAAGCTTTAATCCGGTGACAAGATGTAATTTATAGTGATCTGTGAAAGAATATGGTGAAGGTGAAGAATGACAAAATCTTTAAAACGATAATAAGACTCGATGAACTTAGACTACGTCGACAGCACCGTCCAATGTAAGTGCCTAAATGAAAAAAGGTATGCCGTTACATAAGAGCAATGTACAATTTATGGTTCATTATTACGAGAACCCATGTATAGTTATATTAAACGGACTGGTATAAGGTATTTAGTGGTCGGCCTTGCTCGACTGTAATGTTGTTACTTACTTTGCTTTTTGTCGTAATTAATTATGTATGTTATCTTAAGTGTATCGCCATGCAGGTTTTGTCTTAAGGAGCTACAGTTGCCATATACTTTATACCTTAGATATTCAATACTTTGAGAAACAATTACAAAAAGATCACAGACACAGATTTTCAGCACCCATTTGTACGATAAATCAGATTACAGGTGCATGTACTAAAATACTAAGCCAAGTGCTCCTGTCACACTTATCTACACTTGGAAAATAATCGCTATAGAAAACAATCTTCTTTTAATTTTAAAAAACCTACCCATTTCTAATTACTACTTAGACTACTTAGGGATAACGTCCGTTCATGCGCTTATGATTAAACATCGCAATAGAAAATACTCTTAAATCAAATAAAATTTGAAAGAAAGCAGAACGAGCTTTGTAAAAGCCCACTCATTAAATTTAAATGGTTGTGCTAAAGCAAGGTCGAGTCTTAGAAATCTTTCATTCGTTTCGCTTACTACAATCCAAAGAGAAGAATTTCATAAAAATTAGAAGTTTTGTACAATGACGTTAAGTAAAAGTTTATGAAAATGGTGAAAAAATCCTATCGAGTGTTACAGAGAAAACGTGAACGGAATACGCCCACAGTTAAGAAACATTTTTTTTTCATTCTTCACCTATTTGTGTTAGAAGTTGGACTACATAAGGGCTTACTACTCAGGTGTGTTGAGAACTCTTCTCTGGGCGAGGGTATGAAAGATATCTCAATGCGATCCAACTGTAACTTAGTAAATTTTGATGTCATATAACAATGCTGGGCCGAGTTTCATCAAAAAGTACGGAAGGCCAGGATTTTCTGCATTTTAAAGAAATAATCCCACTCCATGGCTGTTGTCTACATTCATAATACGATTTTTCTGAAGATAGGCCGTTATGTAAAGAATGGTCTGCGATAGGATTTATTTTCGAAAGCGTTCGTTCTTGGCCGGAACATGCCAGTGTATAAAGTTTTATTAAAAAATTTCGAATATTGTCATTGTTTGAAAGAAAAAATTTGACAGAAGGACAGACATGCCTAAATTGATTTAAAACATGTTTAAGAATTGTTTTGTGCAATAAATAAAATAATAAGAAGTAATTGCACCCACTTGCCCAAATATTTTCCTCGTGTAAATGACGTAAAATGTAATTAACTTATCTTAATGTCGTTCAATTAGAATAACAATGTGATTTTTTCAAGTGTATTGCTTGTAGGCCGAACGAAAATTGTAAAGAAGAGTCTGCGATGGTTTCGATGGGGCGAGTGAGCTCCACCTGCTTCGCATTGTACAAGTTCGTGTACGGCGGCATACGCTTACAACTTCGCTTCATAAACTTGACAATGCAACGGAATTCTTTTAGTTATTAAGAAAACGCTTGGCAGAAGAGAACTCTTTATAAAAATATATAAGAAAAATGGTTAAATTTATTAAACTATTGGTTATTTTTTTTATAATTTCGAATGTTCGTTGTGTTTGCTATTTGCAAATTCCCGACAATAAGGAAAACGCTCCTGTGTGGGAGAAAAAAGTTGGTAAACGTTGGTTTAAAGTTCCCTATATAGCCAATCGTTTAAAACTGCTTGAAGGCGAAGTCGTTAGCGGTTATTGTAAAACCAAACTCAGGTAACGATATTTTGTCAAAAAGTCAATTCACATTTGTGTTCGGTTTTTAAAAAAATTGAGTTTATATTTTTGTTAGGAGTATCAGCTATACTGTTGACGTCCCAATTAAATGCGAACCTAATGAAGGTTATTGTACAAATAATCGAAGTCGGAAAGAAAAAAGATACGTACAAGAGAGAAATATAACGGTTCAATGTATTGACGGTTCATTAGTGTATAAATCGGATATTTTGACTCAAATCATCATGTCATGTAATAGCTTTGAATGGAAAGTAAACGTGCAACCAATGGGTATTGGCTTCGGAATTGTAAATGTAAAATCGCGTTTTAAGCACTTCTATCCTTAGCCAATACTTGATGTTTTATTATTTGTTTAGAAAATTATTTTGTAACATAAACAGTGATATATTAACAACTAAGTATGCGCAAATTTTCATTAAAAATAAATAAAATACTCGTTAAAATTAAATAAGTTATAAATACGTTGTTATATATATGAAGTGTGAAATGACATTCTTCTCGTTTACATTCCCTTATTTTTGGGCATCTGTACCGCTTCCTATGAGGCGAAGAACGTGAGAAACAAGTGCTTAAAATAATAGTGTTTCGATTCTTACCCAGGCACAGGTGATCCTTAAAAAACTAAAATTTTTATACCTCTCCTAATAAAAGATTCTAGCTGCTTTGCTAACAGTAGCTCATCCCAAATTGTTCTCTTGTAAATCGCTTCTTTACTTTGCTATTAACAGTGTTGTGTCATGCAAATTTTCATAAGCTCATCTCTGCTTACAGTAAATGTACATGAGTACAGTGAGAATTGGAATACTCTGCTCTCGCTCTCTCTTGTTGATAATCCGTCTTTTGTTTAAGGTGAAAACAATTTAAGGTCTATGAGAGAGAACAAATAAGTACAGAGGCGTCGGTAGGAGAGAGAGAACAAATAAGTGCAGAGGCGTCACTCGATAATTTAATTAGCTACAGAAAGTTCATAAGTACACTGAGCATGCGATAATAAACCAAAGAACCTTTCCTGTCGAACGCAGACGATGAATCGAATACTACCAAATCTTGACAGATTTTCGTTAACATTAAGTTTAAAAAAGCTTTACTCTTTTTTTTTTACTGTGCGTACCCTTTGAAAACTTCGGTTTTCGTATGTACAATCGTATATTTCAGAAATTTATATGAGTAGCATTTTCGTGAATAAACGTTTTTTTTATTAGACATATTAGCAAACTTGAAGGCATAAGTTCTGTAAAAAACCAAGTTGAGATACTACAGTTCCCACAAAGAAATAAAAACACAGTAGGTCGGAAATAAGTTTTTAAGTTTGTTTCGGCATAGTGGCAAAGGAAGGAGAATTCAAGATGTACATTTAAGCTTAATGACGAAATAATTGTGAGAGCAATACTAACTAAGATAAAGGGAACATTTGTGTGGGTTTTTGCTACTGTTCTATTCGCGAAACAAATGAAATCGATAGATAAAACGACGAATAGTGAATAGCCTTTAAGTATTTGCAATTGCTTTATTCGGGGGACATGTGAGTAAAGAAGATCAAAAGTCAAAATGAAGATCTAAGACTAAAACTAACTATGCTGTATTTTGAATACCTGTTGGGCACAACTATTCTTACGGAAAGTAAGCCTCTATTTGCAAAGAGATCTAATTTTTAATATACAGTTCCATAATAGGAAGTTCCTACAAAAATCGGTTGCAATTTTTGTGATTTATAGCGAAAAAAAGGAATTGTGTTAGACAATTTGCTGTACGATATTTAATAGATTGTCATTTGTATGGTCTTTGCCATTGCTGTCAGATGTTAGCCACGTCATTTGTATTGTCTTTGTCATTGCTGTCAGATATAAGACATTTTGGCCACGTCATTAGTAAAATTATCGAAAAATCCATCGTGTGAAAAATTTCTATCAAAATGAGAAAAAGAAAAAAATTTGTAAAAAAGAAAAGAACGAAGAAACGTCGCAAAATATCGTACCATTTTACGTATAACAACAGCAGTTGGACAATTACGAATGGTTGGCAAGTAAACTATAAGTTTCGAAAAAAAATAGAAAATTCAATTGATCAGTGAAACTAATGGACATATCCTGAAATATAGAGAGTAATAAAAAATAAATTTTCATTGTTAAATTCTCAAAACTGGCGATCCATGGCAAGCAGACTTACAACAA